>JAJAGP010000996.1:0-250653 GCA_025084515.1 Ancistrus triradiatus
ATACAAAATTCCACGTCATACAAGTGTAACATTACTACAGCCACTGTGAATGCACGAGAGATAGAAAGAGAATGAGATTCCATAGCTTGCTTGAATCTGCACAAGGATTGTGTACATTGTTATATAACCATTGGCTCACATGCTGTTTCTGAATGCAAATGAATGACTAAACCTACTCACCTGTGCCGTTTCAACTTTGGCCTTTTTCAGCTTGTGTACTTGTGTAGCCATGAGGTCATTCATTTAGGGTATAGGCCTTACTATGTTGTCCCTGTAAAGCTTGATATAAGTAACTATATTAACAGTTTAATAATTTCCAATACAATTTGTACTCCTATGCACAACGGCCAAACCCATGTAAAAGGAAACTAAGGTGAAGGATATAAGTAATGGTGTATGATATATTTAGGAATTTGAAATATAATGTATGCATATAATTGTATAATGTATGCAATGGATGGATGTTATCTATAATGGATGCAGTTAATTTAGTAAAATAATCATACAGGGTTTTAATTTAATCCTAGAAAATAATAACCACTCCAGTGGCTTGGAGGTAAGAGCCAGCAGCTGGAAATCATAGTTTCTGAGCACCTGGGTTTGAAACTCAGGCTGAACTTGCATCTTGAAGGTGGATGGACAAGCGGCCCGACCAGGGAACACTTTAGCCTTCAACCAGTGAATTCCAGAATACGTTCCAAAACCAGAAAATCAAATGTAGTACCTGTTTTTATCACTTAACTAGGAGTAATTAATTTTTTTTGTCATGGAATATGTTTCTTAAATTACTATAACAAATGTTTAGTATTGTACAATTGTGATGTATTAATAAAAACTCTGGCATGCTAAAGGCGAACTACATCTGGCTGCCAGCATTAATCTTAATTGTCTAAGCCAAGGCTGTTTGCAAAATCCATCATGAGTTCTTTTAGCTCTGCTCTTGCTGCTGACTGTTATGATGCTTCCGCAGATAACATTCACATTTGCACACACACACACACTGCTCTGGGCTTGTTCTCCCAAAAGCACCATAGTAAAAGCTCGTAAGTTTGCTCCAATTGCTTTTCAAAGTGATGCGCTCTCCAGTGGCTTGTGATGGCCATGTTGATAGTGCACTTCTGAGGACCCAGGCCACAGCCATTTCCGCTAAAAAGATCTGGCCATTCTGCATTTAATCATTCCGCACTGAACCATTAAATTATTTTTCCGCTAGTTTCCATTCATGTCTATTTTGCAGCAGAATGCTTCCCGAAAAACTCAAAAGGTCATCCAGTGACCAACCATTCACCATATTCCACAGTTTTGAAAAACCAATTTCATCATAACTCTCTGCACTCAGTGTTTCCTCATTAATTTCTCACTTATTAAATACAGCTGTATACAATGTGGTTTTTCCCAAAAAATACATGAGAAAAAGTATGCAGACAACCCTTCTAATTATTGGTCTGTTATTTTAGCCACACATTGCTATGAGGTTTGTAATTTAAAGCATACAGGCAAAGGACTGCCAAAGGCACTTAATTTGACACTTAATAGGTTTTCACCTCTCCAGCAATCAGCTCATCAATATTCTGTTTTGCCCTCCTAAAACAAATCCGATAAAGAAATGGTTCGGTGGGTAATGGTTTGAACTTGGCTGGCTTCCACAGAGCCCTGACATTAACTTCCCCAAACACTTCGCGTTGAACTGCTTATTGCCTTTCATCCAGGGTGCATTTCCCAAAAGCATATTTGCATATTCATCCAACTTACATAGTTGGAACGATGCAAGTGTTTCCCAAAACCATAGTTGAAACTATCAAGGTAACTACGTTGGTAACTTACATAGTAGAAGCCATCTTTAAGCGACACAGGTATTTACCAAAACCATAGTTCCACCAAGCAATTGCAAACACTGAGTGCATTTAAATTTACTTAGTAATATGATCATAGTCAGATTTCCCCAGTTGTCTGATTATTAAAGTGGTTATGAAACCATCACACTCCGATCTAGAAATCACATTAAGAAATCTGAAAAACAGAGCTGGATTTTAACCCAGTAATCGGATTTCTCATGGCATGTATACCAGTTACCCAATTTCAATCAGTTTTCAGATGAACGCAACCATAGACAGTTGCCAGGTCCACTTATTATAAAGCCTTGCTTTTATCTGGGCTCTTTTTCCATTGAATGATATTTGTTTCTTGCAGGGTCTGGCAACCCTGGAGTTAAAGGCAGTGATACAGCTATTGAACACTTTGTGGAAACTCTGAAGCACAGTATTCACTTCAGAAATGGAAGAATTAGATTATTTAATGGCAAAGCTTGAAGTTTACGTCTCATATTTCTGTGAGATTATTTTCTGGTTGTGAAGTAGAAATCCAATTGCTGCCTGAGTCATGTAAACTAGGTGGTTTCCCATTATCAGATTGCTGACAAAATCTGATTTTCTGCAGTTATTGGATTATTAAATGTAAACATACTCACTATGTGTTGTGTAGTTTGAATTACAACTCTAGACCTGTGGTTAGTAGCTCTGTTCTTGGTGACTACGTTATCGATGACAGAAAATGCAGTCGAAGGAGGATGGTCAGAATGTCAGAAAGCTGACAACTTAATTAAGTCTTGCTGTACAAACCGTTAGTAGAATGTCAAGCACTTTGAAGATGTAGTTCTTAATGTTCTTTTTGATGTAATTGTGTTTATGAGTATTGTTGCATTTATCAAACAATATCTCTATGACCCATGTATAACAAACCAAATACATCCAAATGCCATTCTATACAAAGTACTGTATGTTGTATGACAAGTACTTAGCAGTTATGGATTAATTACTACATTATGACTAATTTGCCATCCAGACGTTTTTTAAAATCTATTCAAATATGTACATTATTTTTGCATTTATCCTGTAACATGGCATTATTAAGCATGTAAAACTCTAGGACCACTGTGGCCATCTAGTAGTTACAAAATACTGGACATGTATGTGCTAAAGGTAGTTTTGAAAAATGGGGAATTTAAGACATTCAGACAAAGATACCTTGTTTATTTAAAAATCCCCCATTTATACTAAGAATCTCCAGTCAGACTAGCTCAGAAACAACTGGCATATAACAGTTGTATGCTAATTGTTGCTTTTGTATTATATGGGCTTTAACTTAAATAGGTCTTGTATGGATATTTAGCTTGGTGTTGAAATGCTAGCTAGGATTTCAGGAGTCTGCAGTAGTCAGAACACACGGGGTCCATGCAGGTCCCCTGCAGTGCAGGTTTGTTTACAGAACTGGTGAATGTTAAGTGTCAGGTAAATAAACACTGGGCAGATGTCCAGGCCTGCAAATGTTCAGATAAAAAGAGTGAGAAAGTAAAAGTGAGTAAAACAGTTAGTAAAAAGCACATATACTGTGTATGGAAGCTGACATATACAAGCAGCTGAGAAATCTGAGAAATCTGACATAGCCTCAGACATACAGCTTTTATTAACCAAAGACAGGAATCTAGGGCAGTGAGGAGGTCCAACAGCGTGGGGGGCAAATGGCTTCCAGGTTCTCCCTATACTTCACTCTCTCTCGTAACATGTCACTGAAGGGGCGTTTTGACAAACATTCCACGGAGTCACTTCAAACCATGGTGCCCTGTCCCTTCAGCTGCACCAACAATCCCCCATCTATACACGCACCCTCAGACGTCTGACATTCACAAGCTACATCAGCGTTTATATACGAGCGACAGGAGTCAAAGGGCATTGAGAGTACAGTGATCAACAATCATATATATCACAGTAGATCAGTGGTGGCTGGTAGCAGGGAAAGCACAAATTTGTTTAAATATAAACACACAGAGGTCAGCCAAACCCTCACACAGAAATAACGTTTCAGTATATTAAGCTCAGGGATATATTAGTGAACAGTCAGCTCTTGTAGTTGTTGCCTTTTATATAGCATACATGTTCAGGAGCAAATACCTGTGCAAATATGACAAAGATCTGTTATGGCCAGATGGTGAGTTAGAGCATCCCCTAAACAACAACGCTTGTGAAGTGCTTCTAGTGCGTCCCTGCTGACTGTGGTCTGAGGAGGGACAAACCACTAACCAGCAACAAGATGTTACCACCCAAGTTTCATTGATGCACGAAAGCAACAAATGCTGTTCTACCCAGTCGAAATTGAGAGAAGAGCCACTGTTGCACAAGGCACAAAAATAGTTTAATGCTGGTTACAAGATGTCTGGAAAGAGTGCTCACCATCATAGACTGTATATATTTAAGCAATAGAACATGAGAGGGAGTTATCAACCTGTGATAATCTTGGCAACAGGTCAGGGAAGTGATACCCTTTTGGTGTGAAAAAGCTGCATATATATTGTATTTACACCGATCAGGCGTAACGTTATGACCACCTCCTTGTTTTTACTGTCATTGTCCATTTTATCACTTACCTTATACAGTAGAAGCACTTTGTGGCTATAAAATTTACTGACTGTAGTCCATCTGTTTCTCTACATACTTTTTTTCATTCCCTTTACTCTGCTCTCGAATGGTCAGGATCCCCACAGGACCAGCACAGCTCAGGTCCTATTTGGGTGGTGGATCATTCTCAGCGCTGCAGTGACACTGACTTGGTCGTAGTGTGTTAGTGTGTTTTGTGGTGGTATGAATGGATCAGACACAGCAACGCTGCTGGAGTTTTTAAACACTGTGTTCACTCTCTGTGCTCTCTATTAGACACATCTACTATATTACTCCACCTTGTAAACAGAGACAGCAGCTCATCTATTGCTGCGCGATTTGTGTTATTCATCCTCTAATCCTTCATCACTGCTCACAGGACGCTGCCTACAGGATGCTAGTGGCTGGTCATTTTTGGTAAGTGGAATATTTTAAATCCAGCAGTGATACTGAGATGTTTAACACTTCTAGCAGCACTGCTGTGTCTGATGCACTCATACCAGCACAACACACACACTAACACACCAGCCACATATCAGCATCACTGCAGTGCTGAGAATGATCCACCACCCAAATAGGACCTGATCTGTGGTGGTCCTGTGGGGGTCCTGACCAATAGAGAACAGAGTAAAGGGGACTAACAAAGCATGTAGAAAAGCAGATGGACTCCGATCTGTAATTGTAAAACTACAAAGTGCTTCTATATGATCAGTGAATGGACAAAAAGTGAGGTGGTCATAATGTCATGCCTGATCGGTGTATATACAGTGGGGAAAAAAAGTATTTAGTCAGCCAATGATTGTGCAAGTTCCCCTGCGTAGAAAGATGAGAGAGGTCTGTAATTTTCACCATAGGTACACTTCAACTATGAGAGACAAAATGAGAAAAAAAAATACAGGAAATCACATTGTTGGATTTTTAAATAATTTAATTGTAAATCATGGTGGAAAATAAGTATTTGGTCACCCACAAACAAGCAAGATTTCTGGCTCTCACAGACCTGTAACGTCTTCTTTAAGAAGCTCTTCTGTCCTCCACTCGTTATCTGTATTAATGGCACCTGTTTGACCTCGTTATATGTATAAAAGACACCTGTCCACAGCCTCAAACAGTCAGACTCCAAAAGCTCACCATGGCCAAGACCAAAGAGCTGTCGAAGGACACCAGGAAGAAAATTGTAGACCTGCACTAGGCTGAGAAGAGTGAATCTACAATAGGCAAGCAGGTTGGTGTGAATAAATCAATTGTGGGAGGAATTGTAAGAAAATGGAAGAGATACAAGACCATTGATAATCTCCCTCGATCTGGGGCTCCACGCAAAATCTCATCCCGTGGGGTCAAAATGATCATGAGAACGGTGAGCAAAAATCCCAGAACTACACGGAGAGACTTGATGAATTACCTGCAGAGAGCTGGGACCAAAGTAACAAGGCTACCATCAGTAATACACTACACCGAGAGGGACTCAGATCCTGCAGTGCCAGGTGTGCCCCCCTGCTTACGCCAATACATGTCCAGAGCAATCTGAAGTTTGCCAAAGAGCATATGGATGATCCAGAAGAGGATTGGGAGAATATCATTTGGTATAATATCAGAACTTTTTGGTAAAAACTCAACTCATCCTGTTTGGAGGAAGAAGAATGCTGAGTTGCATCCCAAGAACACCATGCCTACTGTGAAGCATGGAGGTGGAAACATCATGCTTTGGGGCTGTTTTTCTGCAGACGGGACAGTATGACTGATACGTGTTAAAAGAAGAATGAACGGGGCCATGTATCGTGAGATTTTAATAAAAAACCTCCTTCTATCAGTGAGAGCATTGAAGATGTAACGTGACTGGGTTTTAAAGCATGACAGTGATCCCAAACACACCGCTCGGGCAATGAAGGAGTGACCAAATACTTATTTTCCACCATGATTTACAATTACATTCTTTAAAAATCCTACAATGCGATTTCCTGGATTTTGTTTTTCTCATTTTGTCTCTCATAGTTGAAGTGTACCTATGATGAAAACTGCAGACCTCTCTCATCTTTCTAAGTCGGAGAACTTGCACAATCAGTGGCTGACTAAATACTTTTTTGAATTTTGAAATAAAATATGAGATGAAAAATCTACGAGTCTATGAGTCTGAGATGAAAAAAAAAACACGTCAAAAACACTTTTTCTTTATTGTTTATCAATTGTCCTTTATAAAGGACAACAGGACATGGTATAGAGATTTACTTTATGTTTTTTGTGTTTCCCTTCTGCATCAAATCAAAAAGTAAGTCCCAATGTCCACTACAGAGGACATTAAAAGTACACTTTTAAGTGGTTAAACATGAGTGCAAATAAGTAAAGAAAAACTGCTTTGAAAATTAGTTAAAATGTTTTCTACGTAAAACATGTAAATTATAGGCTTTAGAAAAATCATTAACAGATATTACTCAACAATTTACTTCTCTCTGTAAAACGTGGTCGCTGAGATTGCAGCCATTTTGAAAAATCAGATCTCCGGTTGCAAATGACACACCCCCTGCAAATTATATATCAGTGTAAAGGCCAGGATGTCCTCTAGATGGCGCATCAGCTTATAGCTTTGTAGATTATATGGTTCTTGAAATATTCCTTGTGAACTCATGTCCCCCCACAGAAGACAAAAATGAATTATCAGGTCTTAAGAAGATATGGAAAAACTATTCATTACTGCCAAATAGAAGTAGGCAAAAAATATTATTTGTGATTAATGGTACAAAGCTCAAACAATAAAACATATAATTAGCACATTAGTGAAGTATATCAACTGTGTATTTGAATGCAGTTTATACTTATAATTATGTTTAATGCTATTTCTGTTCGGTAGTCTTTGTCTTTTTGGTCAGCCTACATGCCCACTATTTTTTATTTATTTAATTATTCATTTATTTTACAAACCTGAAGTTGAAACATTTATTTATATATATATATATATAAATATTTTTGTATTTTTATCATAGGCATTTTTTTTACCTGAACATAGTAGACTCGCCTTGCTGGGGAACATTTGATAAATAACTGTACATATATTTAAAATATATTGTTGTTAAATATTATTATGAACAAACAGAGCAGATTTAACTTAATAAACTAAATACTTTAATTGAGTTTTATAAGACCTGTCAAAAAGTCTTGATTTTACCCTACATTTTCATGGTTGTAAACGTTTCATTTTATAAACAAAAAATGATGGCTAGTTTGTGTGGTATAATACAAATATGCCCTTTTTAATGTCACTCCACCATGAAATGAACAAGCAAGAAATACAAAGAATGTCTACTATGAGTAAAATGTGCCAGGTCTTTGTAGTAATCTAAGTGTGAAGCTGTCTAAACATACTTTCTGCCCTAAGTGTCATTAGTGCAATTTAGTTATTTATTGAGCTCAGCAGGGAGCAAACTGACTACAATCATTCTTGCTGGCCACAGTGACAGCAAGACAGAAGGAAGCACAGAAACAGAACAGAATGAGTTCAACCATTGCTCACAACATGTAAGGAGAGGTTAATGTGCCTGAGTGAGAGGAACAGGTATCAGTGTGTGCATTTCTGTATGTGCATGGATGAATGCACGGAATCATGGGACGTCCCTAAATTCAATCTTTATACTATGACTTGACCCCTTCTCTGGAAACACACATCAGTATGCACACAGCTTCCCAGGCCAGACTCGTAAAGCTAACACCTCACCTATCCTTACACACCCCTGCCAGTGCGAGAGCGGCTGCTGATGAGGACGGAATGCCACTAATACCCATCACAGCTCAGTAATTTACATCCAGTTGTTCTAGATTTAGTGTAGGTGTAATAGAGCAAGGTGAGAACACAGACAGGCAACAAAGACTCATGATGGGATGCAGGGGCAGAGAAGGAACCCAGGAACAAGGAATGCTCTTATGAAAACAAGGGTGGTACAGTTGCACACATAGATACTTTGGTCACCAAACAGGTCCACAGAGTAGTCTGCAGACTTTGCATGTCCTCCCTCTGTCTACTTGGGCTTTTCCGGGTACTCTGTTTTTCTCCCAGATTCCAAAGACATGCTTTAGGTTAAATAGTTGCTTCTAAATTGCCTCCAGCATGTGTCCGACTAGTATCATAATAACCTTCCTCCTGTCACAAATAGCCATTGATGCTGATGTGATGTTAAATAATTAAATAAACAAACAAAATCACAAAACGACTGACAAAAAAGTGGGCCCACTCCCTCTGATCACCACTTAGAGGTTAATTACAGAAAAACAAACTGGACACTCAAAGCTCACCTTGCCAGAGGAAACATACAGTGGTGTTTGAAAGTTTGTGAACCTTTTAGAATTTTCTATATTTCTGCATAAATATTCCTAAAACATCATCAGATGTTCACACAAGTCCTAAAAGTAGACAAAAAGAACCCAGTTAAACAAATGAGACAAAAAATTATACTTGGTCATTAATTTATTGAGGAAAATGATCGAATATTACATACTAGTGAGTGGCAAAAGTATGTGAACCTCTAGGATTAGCTGTTAATTTGAAGGTGAAATTAGAGTCAAGTGTTTTCAATCAATGGGATGACAATCGGGTGTGAGTGGGAACCCTGTTTTATTTAAAAATCAGGGATCTATCAAAATCTGCTCTTTCATGTTTGTGGAAGTGTATCATGGCATGAACAAAGGAGATTTCTGAGGACCTCAGAAAAAGAGTTATTGATGCTCATCAGGCTAGGAAAGGTTACAAAACCATCTCTAAAGAGTTTCGACTCCACCAATCCACAGTCAGACAGATTGTGTTCAAACGGAGGAAATTCAAGACCATTGTTACCCTCCCCAGGAGTGTTCGATCAACAAAGATCACTCCAAGAGCAAGGCGTGTAATAGTTGGCGAGGTCACAAAGGACCCCAGGGTAACTTCTAAGCAACTGAAGGCCTCTCTCAAGCCACTGCTCTCCATAAAGAACATTGCTGCTCGTCTACAGTTTGCTAAAGATCACGTGGACAAGCCAGAAGACTATTGGGAAGAATGTTTTGTGGACGGATGAGACCAAAATAGAACTCTTTGGTTTAAAAGAAAGAACGGTTAAAGAAGAATAAGGTTAATGTTTTGGAATGGCCAAGTCAAAGTCCTGACGTTAATCCAATCAAAATGTTGTGGAAGGACCTGAAGTGAGCAGTTAATGTGAGGAAACCCCCCAACATCCCAGAGTTGAAGCTGTTCTGTACAGAGGAATGGGCTAAAGTTCCTCCAAGCAGGACTGATCAACAGTTACAGGAAACGTTTAGTTGCAGTTATTGCTGCACAGGGGGGTCACACCAGATACTGAAAGCAAAGGTTCACATACTTTATGTAATATTGGTTAATTTTCCTCAATAAATAAATGACCAAGTATAATATTTTTGTCGCATTTCTTCAACTGGGCTCTCTTTATCTACTTTTAGAACTTCTGATGATGTTTTAGATCGTATTTATGCAGAAATATAGAAAAGTCTAATGGGTTCACGAACTTTCAAGCATTACCGTATACCATCACACACCTAACGGGAAGCTCAAAACATCCCCTTTGTGTAGTTGATTTTCTTCTGCAAACAAACAGCTGTCTGGGAATCCGAAGCCCAGTGTACAAACCTGTCTATATATGGTGTGTCTGTCTATGTATTTTGTGAAAACCTGATGATGTTTTAGGTCATATTTATGCACAAATATAGAACATTCTAAAGGGATCACAAACTTTAAAGGACCACTGTACAAACCACAGACGATCAGCATTAGGAACTAATGTTCCATATCCACTGAAACACTCGTATTCCACCTCTGGCAAGGTGAGGATGGTCTATCTGTTTTGAGCAGCATTGCAAGGTCCCCTTGTAGAAACATGAGGGCAAGCTAACAAGAGGTACTTTGCATAACACTAATCCCATTTTTCAAAGTAACAAAGTGAATTAAAGCTGCCATTTTTGTGGTATTTAGCGTATTTTGTATTAGTAGTCTGTATTCAACTGTAAACAATTTCATTGTAACAAAAGTCAACCTCCATATTATTCACACAAACCTATGCTAAGTTTATTGTTCTGTTATTTTCAAGTTAAAAAGCTATTTTACCTCAGTACAGTAAAATTCTGTTTTTGCAAGACACCAGCTATATAATTCAAAAATATATATGCTATTACATTGAAACAATAAAGGAAGCTTGGCTTAATCAAAACAGAAATTAATATATGATATATAATTTGTTTATCAACTCCATTAGACCACTACGAATTTCAATTAAACTAAAGAAATTCAAATATGTTTAATTTTTTTGTAGATTTTGACATGTTAATCCTGGGTTAATAAGAACACTCTAGTACTTCACACTGCCCCAGCCCCACTGATTTTGGTGACTACTAATTTATGCAAAATATACTATCTTAGATAAGATGGTTTCTATGATATTACAATAGCAAATGCTAAACCCCTCAGTTTAGCATTCAAAGCCCCTCCTCAGTGTAACCACAGCACTGATGAGGTACTAATTTGCCATACTAATAAGGTAGTATGCAGTAGGGCCAAAAGACATGGTGATATGTTTGTTTCTTTGCTAATAATATTTTCATACATTTGAACCTTTCTATTCGAATTCTCACTATAACATGATAATCTTCTTACCTTTACTTATACACATAACTAAAACAATTGCTTAAAACACTGCACAACACTGGCAGTGCTCAGACTTGAACCCTCCAGTCCATTACTGCCCAATGGTACAGTATAATGCGTCTTAATATGCAGTCAGTTACCTAGAGTAGCCAACGCTAGTCAGACAGCAAGTTCAGAAGCTTCTCTTTCTGCCTCATTATCCCCTCTCTAACATCCTCACTCACACCAAAGAACTCTGAAAGCTTGTTTGGAAAGAAGTATGATAGTGAGGCAATACGTTAAAACGTAGCTTGGTTATCTTCGCTTTTTTATTTGAAAGAAATGACAGATGTTTAGACCTTAACATCATTAAGTTCTAAACATCATTAACTTAACTAACATTAACATGAACATAAATCATTACTACATTTGTTGTCTGACCTGTCAAGACCTGTTCTTTTTTTAGACAATCTACAAAACCTGTCACTATCATATCAAATGATGTTTGATAAAATGAAGAATGATTCTTTTATGAATCACTGCAATAGATAAATTCAAAACTGATATATAATAAAGTCATAGCTAATGGCTGGTTATGAATGGGTTTCATAGCTGATCTGCTTTAAGTTATCCCACCCTCGGAATGACCCAGGTCAAACAGTCTGTGATTAATCACTCTCACTGTGCATGCTGTGGCCATGTGTGAGTGAGTGAAAACATAATGTGTTTTCAGGACAACTCATTTTTCACAGCATTAGCAGAGGGGCCCTTTGCATGTTGAGAGGAAGTATAGGCAGTTAACTGTGTGTATATATATATGTCTGGGTGTATGGTTAGTTATGATGCAAAGTCAGTTTACCTAAATGTTACACCAGCAGTCAGTTTGGTTGCTGCACAGGAGCACAGCCTGTGACTACAAAAGCTTGAGCTGTCTGAGGCAGGTTCTGAGGGCACAGGTCACTGACATCTACAGGTAGGGGTCAGTGGCAGAATCTTTCCGGAAACTGCATGATAAAGGAAGCCCATTCACTTTTGGTTGCCCTATAACTATCTGACCTCATCAGTAGCTCCACAACTATCACATTGAAGGAAGGTGGTATGGTAGCCAGAGATCAATCCACCAGGTTCCCCCCCCCCCCTGTTTTTTTCCTGGTCAGGGTTGCAGGTCTCTGTGCAGACTTAAGCGTTCCCTAGATAGAAAAGGTCACTGTACAGGTGCCCTCTGTACAGGATGCCAGCTCATTGCAAAAATTGTAATTAGAATTAATATAATTTATAACCTTATAATCTGAACAGGGTAAAGCAGCAGAATTACAGTTCAGCTGAGACCCATGGTAAAAGTAGATCTGGCGCACATTACACGGCTGTAAGGGAGGCATCCATTCTCAATCCTGACATCGTTTTCAGTGCAAAGCATTACTAAGTGGAACCAATGGATGTGCTGCCAAGCAGGAAGTCAGGGTTGCTGCCCATGCTGTCGGAATTTTATAGAGGAAAAACAAAGTAAAACCTGTAATGCTTTAATAATGATCATACAACGACGAGAGAGAGATACAGCTCTGTACGAGACAGATACTTTACAATACTCCATAACCTTCATCACCAGTTCTGCTCCCTCAGAGAAACTGAACTTCCTGTTAGAATAGCAGAGGGAGTACAGCACATACAGTACATATCAGCCTGCTATAGTCTGAGGGACAGGGAGTGATGCACCCGAACACACACACACACACACACACACACACACACACACACACACACACACACACACACACACACACACACACACACAGACAACCCACCTCCCAACACACACACAGGGGACTGTCCCACTGTCTCAATAAGACAACTTTTTACATTTTTTAAGTATTCTCAATATTATACTGTATATATTACACATTTGTATATCCTCCTGAGACCCAGGAAACTAAAACTTGACAATTTCAGTAATTTAAAAATAAAATAAGTCTATGACTTATGTCACAAGGATTTTAAATTTTTTTTGTTAAACACTTTTTGTTTACTTTTTATCAAATGTCTTTTATAAGGGACAACAGGACATGGTATAGTGATTTTCTTTAAGTATTTTGTGTTTCCTTTCTGCATCAGATCAAAAACTAAGTCCCAATGTCCACTACAGAGGACATTTAAAAAAGTACATTTTAAGTGGTTAAACATGAGTGCAAATCAGTAAAGAAAACGGCTTTGAAAATTAGTTAAAACTGTTTTCTACATAAAACATGTAAATTATAGGCTGAAAAATCATTCACACATATTATTCAACAGTTTACTTCTCTTGCGTCCGTAACAGTAGTTGCTGAGATTGCAGCCATTTTGAAAAAGTAGAGTATATTTATTACTAAAGCATTTACAAGTTCAACCAGTTTTTCTTTGTGGTGATCAAGTAGTGGTGAAATAATTACTTCTTCTACCACTTCTTAACCATTAATTTATACCTGTCAATCCAGTCCATTTGCATCTTGTCTTATTTGTTAATTTACACGAGCACCATTTCCGCCCAGGACATGACATGTATATATAATTAATATAATGAACTGTAAGAAACATTTTGTTATTAAGTAAGGTGTCCTGCACAATGATGCAATTGCAAAGGTATCGTATATGATTTAGAACATTAATAAAAATGACCTAGAACGTTGAGAAACATTGAGAAATTGTTTGTTAGCTAACATTCGTTAGCTGTCCCTGGTCTCTAATATTACACTAATTATTCAGTGTATCTAACTATCTCTAATATTACACTAAATATTACACAATTAAATATAATAATTAAAAACCTTCAGAAATCGTATGTTTTTTCATTATTGTGTCACTCCATATCCCATCTATGCCTTTTTTTTCATAAGAAATCCATAATAATTTATTTTAAAATACACAGTTTAGTCATGTCCCCAGGTTTTTCACTCAATCCTGTTACTCTAACATATTCCCACTTCTGAAAATGAGGAAACATACCACAAGGCACATGTTCAGTAGGAAGTTGTATCATCAGGATCTTCTGAAGACCATGGGAAAACCAAACATCTACTCTGTGTGGGGCACCAGTCCATCGCAGGGCTGGGTATGGACCACTATTGCAGATCTGGAAGGAAGTCACCTCAGTGGTGGGCTAACCTAAAGGGGGTAAAACAAGCTCTACCTGTATACAAACAGGAAAATGAAATGATATTGAGTTTGGATGAGCAACTACATGATCAGGTCAATAATAGCTAAATACATACCAGCTGCATAATTATAATGTACTAATAAAATATTCTGAAAAATGAGGTAGATCAAGATATATCCTATTAGAACAAACACTACGTAGCAATGAAATTATTCCAGAAATCAGACTTAGAACAGTTAAAATACTTATTAGAGGCTTATTAGGCTTATGTTTACTTATTCACCTGGAATGCATATCAAAAAGGAGAAAGGAGAACCTATAGGAACACACACATTTACTGGATTACCAAGTGCAGCAATATGACACTGTCTGACCCCTGTAAAGATCAGAGCGGTAGAGTTATGCCACAGACAGCCATGTTCACATGGAATGACAGGTGTCTTTATTGGGGGTGGGTTGAACAAAGACCTTACACTGACATTTGCAGACACCAAAACCTGCATACCTGATTCACATGCCTATTTTCTGCACAGTCCAAACACAATACTAATGTCAAAACACGTTCAGCAAGGTAGAGTTCCTGTACATTATTTTGACTGACATGTCCTTTATTTCACCCTTACTGTCCCTATGTACACGTGTTTTCTATAGATAAGGAAACCAGTCGGCGCAACATCAAGTTCATTTTATTTCTTTAAAAAGTAGCAGGTGCAACCCAGAGTCCACCTGTTGGATGTCTCTTGCTTTACTTCTCCTCCTTTTTCTTATTGTCTGAGGCTAGAGTAGAGGTTTCGCGTGTCAAGAGTCCTTTGAGGATACGTTTACTTCCAGACAGTCAACGAGCCACAGGAAGTCTTCTTACACGCGACGATTCTTTCACCAGAAATTTACAGCCGATCAGTGGCGACTCACTAGGGGCCCAGGCCCCCTTTCCACTTCCTGAACACCCCCAGGGGAAGAGACACAGCCAGGTCTGCACCCCAGGGGCCTATCAATTGCACCGGAAATACTTTGTTTTATCTTTTCCTGATCCCAACCTGTTGAGGTAGCATCTCCTCTCACACGGACGCCGCCACTTTCCTATCTGATCATAAAGCAGTTGTGGGTTCTGTCCTGTAGCAATCAGGACCTCTTTGTGTCCAAAGCTTGCAAGCTAAACAGTATTCATGCAAGAATGGATACTGTTCCCCCCCCCCCCATAAGTGGGTTTTGGGTTTCTACACACAGTTGGTTGCATAAAACCTTTGAGCCAAGTAGTCTTGCAAGAGGTAAATTCTTTACTAAATATATATATATATATATATATATATAGATATATATAATATATATAATATTATACTATATATATCTATATATATATATATATATATATATAATATAAATAGATATAATCTTCAGTAAAGAATGCTCTTGCAAGACTACTTTGGCTCAAAGTTTATATATATATTATATATATATATAATATATATATATATATATATATATCTATTATTCATTAAAACCTAGTTATGGAAGCAAATTCTACAGGTTGTGGGATCGAGCCTGGGATTGAAACCCAAGACTATCCTTTGAGATGACGTACTAACCACTGTATGGATTTCCTCCTACATTTTCAAAGAGGTATGGCTAGGCCAACTGGCATCTCTAAATTGTCCATGTGTGAAGTGTTGTAACCTGTATATATCATAATGTATGTATGATTGGTTTGTTTATTGCTTATTTAACGTCAATATCAGCATCAATGCCATTTTTTAATGAACAGACACAAGGTTTATATATATACAAAATAAGTAAAACAAAATCCAGGAAAAATCCATTGTAAGGATTTTTAAAGAATTTAACTGTAAATCATGGTGGAAAATAAGTATTTGGGTCACCCACAACAAACAAGATTTCTGTAAACCTCTAACTTCTTCTTTAAGAAGTTCTTCTTCTGTTTCCCCCACTCCTTTCATGATACTTACCTGTATTAATGGCACCTGTTTGACCTCTTTATCTGAATAATAGACACTGTCCACACCTCAACAGTCAACTCAAATTCAATCATGCCAAGACCAAAGACTTCTCAAAAAACACCAGGAGAAATTGTAGACCCGCAACCACTCGGGAAGAGTGAAATCTACAATGGCAAGTAGGTTTGGTGTTAATAAATAATCAGCTGTGGAAACGTGAGCAAAAATCCCAGATTACACAACAGGAACCTGATAAATGGACCTGCGACGAGCTGGGGACCAAAGTACAAAGGCCTACCATCAGTAAACACAATACGCCAGAGGGACTCGATCCTGCAGTGCCGGCTTGTTGTTCCCCCTGCTTAAGCAGTACATGGTCCAGGCCCCTCTAAGTTTTGCCAGAGAGCATATGGATGATCCAGAAGAGGATGGGAGAATATCAATGTGGTCAGATGAAAACCAAAATAGAAGAAAAACGCTGGATTTGCATCCCAGGAACACCATAACCTACTGTAAGCATGGGGGGTGGAACATCATGCTTTTGGGGGCTGTTTTTTCTGCAAAGGGGACAGGACGACTGATCGTGTTTAAGGGAAGAATGAACGGGGCCTGACCTCCTCCTTCCATCCATCAGTGACAGCCATTGAAGATGGAACGTGGCCCAGCCTCTGTTCTACTTAAGCCACAATACTGGCCTCGTTCATTCTTCTCTTAACACGGATCAGTCGTCCTGTGCCTTCCAGCATGACAATGATCCAAACACACTCACCAGGCAACAAAGAGTGCTCCGTAAAAAGCATTTCAAGGTCCTGCAGTGGAGTAGCCCCAGTCTCAAGACCTCAAAACCCTAGAACATTTGTAAAGGGGAGTGAAAGTCAATGGTTGCCCAGCGACAGCCTCAAACAATCAATGCCTAGAAGGAATCTGCATGGAAGAATGGGCCAAAATACCAGCTACAGTGTGGGTGCAAACCTGGTGAAGGAAATGTTTGAACCTCTGTCATTGCCAACAAAGGTTATGTTACAAAGTATGAGTTTTGACTTTTGTTACTGACCAAATACTATTTTTTTCCACCATAATTTACAATAAATTCTTTAAAATCCCTTCAATGTATTTCCTGGATTTTTTTTTCTCATTTTGGTCTCGCATGCGGACCAGGCTGCTCCCCTGGGGGATCAACCCATGGACCTTCTTGCCATGAAGGTGACAGTGCTCCCACAAAAAAACCATGCTCAGCGTAGCTTACAAGAAATTACAGTTATCAGATCAGCATTTAGTGTAAAGGATTTTGTGGTTGTGTATGTGTGATACCAATTTTTTTTCTCAAATAAATGTCTGGCATCTTAGTTGCCATTATGAACTTATTACTTAATTCAATGAACCCCGACGGTGCAGAAATTATGCCTGCATTTTTCAACAGCACACTCTTGATCAATAAATCCGAACTTTTTTTCATAATGTGGAATGAAAAAACTTTTTCTTGGTAATAGACTTGTGACCATTATTTGCTTAGCTAGAACTCTCCAGGAAAAATAATATCTGGTGTTGTATATCTGATTCGGTTGCTTTGGAAACAATCATACCATTGAGACATTTTATATCCATTGCCAGTATGTGTTTGAAATTTGCTGCAGCCATGGGAAATTTGCTCATTAAGTCAACAGGATAAGTTCTGTTTTCTAACTTACCCCACAGCATCTCCCGAACGTGCTTTTTGCTCAGCGGAGCTCAGATCGGTGGTTTAACAAGGCCACAGTTCACTGCTGATAAACACCACACAGCATGGGATTTAATATCTATAAAACCACAGCATTTTACTGATGTGCTTTCAAGGCTGTAAACACATCTCCCCTACTGCAACCTAACAGTTTTGGGGTGGAATAGCACATACTGTAACTGGGTGTGGATTGCGTGTCTTCCAGCCTAACACTCGGTATGCTTATGAACCATTTCCACTGGCTCTTTCTAGCCGCAGGTTTTTGTCATGTTTAAATGAATATACAGCCTTTCCTTCGCCATAGATTTTTCTGGGAGGTTTTTTCATGTGTTTGACATTTTTTAGAGAAATCTCAAAGCAAAGTATTCCATAACACAGACTGGCCAGAAACAACAGGGTGTACAGGCCAAAATACATTTGTCTGCTAAAACACGCAACTTTTTCTGAATAATCCATAACCATCTGGCAAACCTAATCAACACACCTGGAGAATACATCAAGAACACTTGACTGTTAGAACCATTATTTGGCACAGATGAATCAAAAACTATCAGGGTGTAACAAATCCAAATACGTGGATAAGGTATGAGATTGTATAACTATAAATACCTAGTAAAAAATTCCAATCGTATTGGTGAGCAAGAGCAGCCTTTAAAACCAAGTTATTGCCTGAGTAAATACAAAAAAAACCATTAAATGTACATTTCACAATGATTAATGAAAATATCACATTAAAAACATTAAAGCCACTCAGTGTAAACTAAGCCTATTAAAAAAATATAGAAAGGCAACCTTTTCACATCCCTGAAATGTGTCCGAGCAGGACTGTAAAAAAAACGCCTCACAGCTGTTTCTGCTCCAGAGTCCCCTCCAGAGTGCCACCTTTCTTTTAGGTTTTTTTTCGTGGGTAAACTGACATCCGCAAATATACAAGTGGGGCAAAAAAGTATTTATCAGAGCCACTGATTTGGTGGCAAGTCTCCTGCATAGAAAGATGAGAGAGGTCTGTAATTTTCATCACGGTATTGTTTTTTTGGGATTTTTTAATAATTTTAATTGTAAAATCATTGGTGGAAAAATAATATTTGTCACACACAACAGCAAAGATTTCTGGCTCTCACAGACCTGAACTCTTCTTTCAGAAGCTCTTCTGTCCTCCCACTCGTTACCTGTATTAATGGCACCGCCCCGTTTAGACCTCGTTTTTCTGTATAACAGAAACCTGTCCACAGGCCTCAAACAGTCAGACTCCAAACTCAACCATGGCCAAGACCAAAGATCTGTGCGTGGACACCAGGAAAGAAAATTGTAGACCTTGCACCAGGCGGAGAAGAGTGATCTAGAATAGCAAGCAGGTTGGTGTGGAATAAATCAACTGTGGGGAGCAATTGTAAGAAAATAGAAGACATACCAGACCACTGATAATCTCCCTCGATCTGGGGCCCCACAGAAGATCTTATCCCATAGGTTCAAAATGAATCATGAGAACGGTGAGGCCAAAATCCCAGAACTACACTGAGGGACCTGAATGAATGACCTCATGAGAGCGGGGACAAAGTAACAAAGGCTACCATCAAGTAACAACACTACACTACGGCCAAGAGACTCAGATTCCTGCAGTGCTAGGCGTGTCCCCTGTTTAATTGAAAGCCAGTGCATGTCCCAGCCCGTTCTTAAAAGTTTGCCAGAAAGGCCATCTGGTGTCCAGAAGAGGACTGGGAGAATATCATGTTGTAATAATATAATCAGAAATTTTTGGTAAAAACAACTCACTTGTCATGTTTGGAGGAAGAAGAATGCTGAGTTGCATCCCAAGAACCACCATCCTACTGTGAAGCATAGGGGTGGAAAACATCATGCTGTTTGGGCTGTTTTTTTTCTGGCAAAGGGGGCACAAGGACGACTGATCCGTGTTAGGAAGAAATGAATGGGTGGGGGCCATATATCGTGAGATTTTAAAGCAGTGCAGTGTTTAGCAATTGTGGGTTAAAAGGGCCTTTGCTCAAGGACCAACAGTGACAGCCTAGCAGGGGTTTTGAAGCCTGAACCTTCTGGTCCATTAGTCCAGTACCTTAATCGCTAGGCCGCCACAGTGAAATGAATTGGTGCAGTCCTGTACTATTTCCTCTGTATTTCCAGTGCATTGTTCATTTGACTTTTAACCTGACTGAATTTGGAAATGTTTTTGGGATGCAAGAATATTGCTAAACTTTTGGCATAGCAGGCTGACTTACCTGCCTTTGATAAAACACACCACAAATATTCCAAGGAAGGAGTGTAAATCCTGTGACCCTGTTGATGACTACAATTGGGTTCCTTAAAAGGTGAGCAACAGTTTTTTAAAACAGGACAAACAACAAGACTACATCTTGTTTTTCATTCACAATGCCAACGGCCCGAGGTAACCTGAGCGCAAAAGGGCCAAAGGAGGACCCTACGCTTGTGGAAACATTCTTCTGCATTTGCTCATGTCCTTACAGCCCCCACCTTACATCTGACTGACTGACACACACACAACACAACACACACACACAACACACTCAACACACCACCACACCCACACACCACACACACTGAGAGTATTAGGACCATACCATATCTTCTATCATTTATGCTCAGGTGAAAAGATCAACATCACAGACCTTCAACAGGCATCAGTGATTGATGCATGTTTGCATGCTTAAAGCCACCTTAAATTTATTTCTATAGATGTATATAATTGCCATTGCAGGTGAAATCCTAAACAAATACTGGTCAAATAAGTTCATTTATACTACACATAAACTCATTGATCACTTTATTAGTATATAAACTCCAGTTCCACTTACCATATAGACGCACTTTGTAGTTCTACAATTACAGACTATAGTCCATCTGTTTATCTATATTTTGTTAATCCCCTTTACTCTGTTCTCTAATGGTCGGGTGGTGTGTTAGTGTATGTTGTGCTAGCATGAGTGAATCAGACACAGCAGTGCTGCTGGAATTTAACACACCACTCCACATCAGTGTCACTCCATTGCTGCATGATCCACCACCCAAATCTGTGGTGGTCCTGACCGTTATAAAACAGAGTAAAGGGGACTAACAAAGTATGTAGAGAAACAGATGAACTCCTGTATGAAACTGCAGAACTACAAAGTCTATCTATATGGTAAGTGGAACTGATAACATGGACAGTGAGTGTAGAAACGAGGACGTGCATCTAATAGTGATTGGTGAGTGTATATTATCTGCCAAGAGTACAGCAGGGCTACACTGATAATCCAGTCTCAGTTTTTAGAGTATATCTTTACATTTTAAGAGGATGACATTATTTAGGAAGCCACGTTAGTCTAAAACATGTTTCTACAAGTCATAACATTAGTTTAAAGAATGCTATCTTTAAAGCAGGAAATATCCTTAAAGCAGTTTAATGCTCCAGTGTCAGAGTGACATCCAGTGTAATTAGTGTGATTGCCTATAGAGGCAGTTAAGGTCATAATGGAATAGGGTTTTTGTGATTTAGCCAATGACGGGCCTTGGGTGGTGGCTCTGGGGCCCCTCAAAGTTATGATTTGGCCCCTTTGTTAATGAATGGGAAACATAGGGGCATTGACCATAACTCAGTCAGTTGTCGACTTATGGCCTTGAAATTTGGCAGGATTGGTCCCAGGTGCGCTCGAACATGACATGTGATGCCCATGGGGCCCCTGAAGTCCACGGCAACAAGTTACAAGTTTTTTAAAAATGGTGACCACACTGAAATTTTGATTAAATGAAAGTCCAGGTCTTACACACAGCAAACTAAGTATTTCTTATCAATAGAAAACCTCTTAATAATATGACTGTTTCTTTTATATGTATCATTTTAAGATTGTTAAATTATTGAAACATGATTCAACCTATTTCTAAACGTTTGTTTTTTCATTATTTTCCAGTTGTATTAATTTAAAAGAATTGTATTAATCTGTAATTTTTCGAACAGGATACTATACAGATCCTCTTTATCTTCAATGCTCAACCATATCTCATCTTCTATCCAGGAAAGAGGCAGCCTAACAGGATAACTAGAGCCTCATTTCAATCGTACACTTTTCCCCAATAAACTTATCTTTTTACTCTAATACTGTAGTCACTTACATATATCATCATTACACTCATACAAGTTTCATTCGACTCCAACAACTCCTTCCAAGTGAGTTTTTTTTTATTTGTCAATGAATGTGTATTCATGATATGCATTTACAGATTTCAGACAGTTCTGAGCTAAATATGGCTCAGTTTAGATACTTAAAGCTCACTTATTTCAATAGTAAATGTACTGTGGGACAAATTTGCCACTGTTGCCACTGTTGCAACTCATCATGGCATTCAGACTCTGTGCCATTTGTGGCCCTGTAATCTACTATTGGTAATATTTGTGCATGATTTGCTTTTTTCCAATATGGCCCAACTGGTGAAGATTCGGGTTGTGTCTGTGAGGCAGGTTCGGTTGAAGTATGGGGCTAACATTTCACTCCATCACTCCATTGCGACCGAGGGAAAAAAATTGGATTTGTACGCATGTTTTGTTACTGGTAAACATTTTTAGTACGATAACAGCTTGACAACAGACATTAAGATGTTGAACAGTTAATTAATTAGTTAATTATTAATAATTGTTGGTTTGGAAGACTTTTTTTTAATATTCTTTTATCCTTCAGTCACTTATTAATAATATGAATCTTTGTAGCTTCCCTCTGATACTCCCTGGTATGTTTAAGTTACAGTGGTTGCTTGACAATTTTGGTGAATCCTTTAGAATTTTTTAATATTTCTTCATAATAGACCTAACAAACAATCATCAGATTTTCACACAAGTCTAAAAGTAGACAAAGAGAACCCAATTAAACAAATGGAACAAAAATATTATACTTGGTCATTTACTTATTGAGGACAATGAATCCAATATTAACATATTAATGAGCATGTACAAAAACCTTTGCTTTCAGTATCTGTTGTGACCCCTCTGTGGGCAATAACTGCAACTAAACGTTTCCCTGTAACTGTTGATCAGTCCTGCCACAACCGGCTTGAGGAATTTTTGCACCATTCCCTCCTACAGAACGCTTCACTCTGGGACGTTGGTGGGGTTTCCCTCACATTAACTGCCGCTTCAAAGGCCCTTCCACAACATTTTGATTGGTTAAGGTCAGAAGTAAGGACTTTAACTTGGCCATTCCAAAACAGTTAACTTTATTCTTCTTTAAACCATCTTTGGTAGAACGACTTTTGTGCTTGGGTCGTTTTGTCTTTGCGGCAATGACCCCCTTCTCTCGAGATTCAGTTTCATGTACAGATGTGCTTACATTTTTCCCTTTAGGAATGCTCGATATAATTCAGAATTCATTGTTTCCTCAATGATGCGAGTTGCTTTGCCCAGATTCAGAAAAGCAGGCCCAAACCATGATCTACCACCACCCATGTTCACAGATGATAAGAATTCTTATGCTGGAAATGCATGTTTTTTCTTCTACACACATACAGTTTTCGTTTAAAAACGAAAAAGTTCTGATTTTGTCTCATCCATCCACAAAACATTCTCCCAATAGCCTTCTGCTTGTCCACGTGATCTTTAGCAAACATAAGACGAGCATCAATGTTCTTTTTGGAGAGCAGTGGCGTCCTTCTCCTTGCAACCCTGCCATGCACACCTTGTTGTTCATGGTTTCTTCTGATGGTGGACTCATGAACATTAACATTAGCCAATTGAGAGAGGCCTCAGTTTTAGAAGTTACCCTGGGGTCCTTGTGACCTAGAGCCAACTTATCCAGCCTTGGAGTGATCTTTTGTTGTTGACCACTCCTGGGGAGGGTAACAATAGTCCTGAATTTCTCCATTTGTACAAAATCTGTCCCCTGACTGTAGACTGGTTGAGTCCAAACTCTTAGAGATGGTTTTGTAACCCTTTCCATCCCTGATGAGCATCAACAACTCTTTTTCTGAGGTCCTCAGAAATCTCCTTTGTTCCTGCCATGATCAAACTTCCACAAACGTGTTGCAAAGAGCAGAATTTGATAGCTCCCTGTTTCGTTAGAAATAAAACAGGGTGGCCCCCCACTCACAACCTGATTTTCATCCCATTGATTTACTCTAATTTCACCTACAAATTAACTGTAACGGCTGAATCCTAGAGGTTCACATACTTTGCCGCGCACTAATATGTAAATATTGGATCATTTATCATTTATTGTCAAGTAAATGGCTAAGTATATTATTTTAAATCATTTGTTGAACTGGGCTCTCCATCTACTTTTAGGACTTCTGATGATGTTTAGATCGTATTTATGCAGAAATATAGAAAAGTCTAAAGGGTTCAGAAACTTTCAAGCATCACTATATACCATCACACACCTAACGGGAAGCTCAAAACATCCCCTTTCTGTAGTTAATTTTCTTCTGCAAACAAACAGCTGTCTGGGAATCTGAAGCCCAGTGTTCAAACCTGTCTATATATAGTAACATAACATCACCAGAATTTCTGCATTCATTTTTTTTCCTGTCCAGTGCACTGTATGGTCTGAAACAGGAATGTGCATAGCAGAGTTCTCATGACACATGACCCCAGATATATCCTGCTCTGATTAACAGGCATGTTGGAAAAAAAAGGAGATTTTAGATTATCCTGTCTGTATACACTGACACACAAAAAACTACTTTAATTGACTGAGACTGAAACTTTTCATAATTGCATTTATGCAGTCACACCATTTACTTGATCTATGAGCATTTTCTTGTTTTTGTTTTTTTACAGCTTTTATTAAAAGTCATGATAAGTCATAAGTGTACTAATCAACTGAAATCAAGTAGCAATTTTAAATCGAATGGATCAGGAATGGGATCAGTTTCAAAATGCATTAATTTCCTTCTACAATTTGCTGTTCATATAATTTGAGTGGCAACAGATAACTGTAAGAAAAACCAACCAGATCTGTATGCCTTATATGAGAGGACTGGTGTCATACGTGAACACGTGTAGTCTCTGACGGCTTAGGTCTGGGGACTACTGCCCAATAGAGATGTCCAATTTGGTCTGACACAACCAACAAGTGGTCACATAAAGATTGGAATAGATGAGCCAGCATCAGAAAAAGATCAAAGAGGAACTAGGCATACTCATGAATACATGATAAAAATGATCCTAAATATTATCTCCATGACACCTGCACAAGCAACACAAGCATGGTAGAGGGTCTCTATTGTTACTCTGTATAATATATAATCTCTAACATAGAAAACAAAACGAAAAAAAAACGAACGTACGTCTTCAGTGCTAAGAATACCTGTAGCAGTGAAACAGCTGATTGGTACATATAACGACATGGACTGGACTGTATCCACAGCGACTAAGATAAAATAAGATAAGATAATCCTTTATTAGTCCCACAGTGGGGAAATTCACCTCGTTGCATCAGCAAAGGAACAGTATAAGCACTCAGTATAAGAAAGATAGACAATAGCAAGAACAATGTAATAATAATAATAATAATAATAATAACAACAATTCAGTAAAAAAACCTTCCAATAATAATTACAAATGACTGCACTTAGGAGAAATATTGCACATTGTGATTGTGATCATTCCCCTTGTTGTACAGTCTTACAGCAGCAGGAAGGAAGGACCTGCAATAGTGCTCCTTCCCACATTTGGGGTGAAGCAGCCTGTCACTGAAGGAGCTACCGAGCTACAGAGTCCCATGCATGGGGTGAGAGTCGTTCTCCAGCATGGATGCTAGCTTGGCTAACACCCTTCTCTCTCCCACCACCTGCACCGGGTCTAAGGGGCTCCCCAGGACAGAGCTGGCCCTCTCAATAAGTTTATCAAATCTCTTCCGGTCCGCTGTAGAGATGCTGCTGCCCCAGCATACCACTCCGTAAAAGATGGCTGATGCCACCACCGTATCATAGAAAGTCCTCAGGAGTTCCCCACTACTTGGTCTACAGAAAAGTTTTACGCCTTATGCTTTGAACGATAGGGATCACTGTCATAAACAGAATGGTCATAATTCAACCTTTTATTTGCACGTGTTTTGTTTTTAAAAAGTTTACAGTATATTAAAATATCCGATACAATCACAAATAAGGTAGAGTAAAAATCTCCAGTAGCGAGAGTAACACTGCCATCTTGTGGTAAAGTACAGATGTCCCTAGTGATCGAGAATCGTGAAAGTTTAAACATGACTTATAAAATAAATAATATTAAATAATATTTAATGCAATATGTTTTTTAAGACCTTTAATTGCATTTTGATTGGCCTTGTGACCCATTCGTACAGCCTGTATCCGAAATGGTCTTCTATTCCCTACATTGTACATACTCTATACAGCAGTACTAGTCTATAGATTTAAGACACACCTTTGTATGCTTTGCAGTTTTTGCTGTGCACATGAGATTACTGGTTGTACACACTATTTATTAAGCTAATTAAATGAATATTTTGCATTAAAAAGGTATATTTTTGAGGTCCCTGTCTTTTTTGTCATCTGAATGCGATGTCTGGGCAGCCCGTCATCAGTGAAGTCGAAATGTTATGCTGCAGCAAACAAGATGAAAAATGGTATTGATTTATTAAACAGTAATAAATGCATTCTACTGAAGTTTATATTGTCTTCTTGTGTTTTTCATATAGCCTATGTAGTGCTATTTTACCTGAGAAAACTGTTTCTTTAGGGTCCAAATGGGAGCAAGAAAAATTATTAATTGTGATAAAAATCATGCAATAAATGTGATTACATATTTTAATATTATACCTCGATTTGAAGCTGAACAATTTTCATAATTAAGCCAAACAGGCATATTTAAAGTTATTTTACAATGAGGGGGTTGTTTTTAGAAGAATATTATACGCACACCGCACAGATCGACTCTTTGGCTTTAAACAGAATATCTACTATACAACTGATTTGTCACAACTTTGTAAATTTGTTGGGAAGAACTGTATTTGAAAGCATCTCAAGTTATGAATGAACTTAAAAAGGTAAATAGTTTGTACATAAATACTGAACACTGAGCATTTCATTGAGAGTAAAAACACACACAAAACCCTTTTAAGGTTAAGGATAATTGTGCAAAAAAGTTATTTTAATACATTTTTAAATTAAAATAAAAGCATAATATAATAAAAATATATGTCTGGCCTACAATCTTCCATTAAATCATGCTATAAATAAAGCAGGCTGATTTAACCGCTGATACATTGCCCGGGTACAGGCTGTCCCTGTAAAGAAAGCACCACCTTCATTCTTACACAAACAATTGCCTTGGTCACCTTCCTGTAACTCCCATGATCCAACACATGGTGAGCAACTCTATTACTGCTCAGCTTTCAGTCACTGTAGATTCGGTGTTGAAGCTCCCAAGTAGGTGCGCAGGTCAGAAATGTTGGACTTCATGATCTTGGCTGGGATAGTCTTCATCTGTAGCCTCTGGTATGCTGCAAATCTATGGCAGCCCCCAAATGAGTAGTAATAATTCCCCCCCTTTTCTCCGGTTATCCACAACACATCTATTGGAGGCACAACTCGAAGGTCAGAGGTCTCCTGGAAAAATACAGACATGGGCTGCATTCAAATGGTATTTTTACATATTACTGAAATCAGTATTTTGGTACAGTAAAAAGACCAAGAGTCAGAGTGTATGCTTGTATATATGCATTCATTCCCCCCTACAGGTTACTGGCTATCAACATTTTTGCTGTAAGTGCATGCGTAAATAAAACTCACTCACTTTCTAAACCAGCTTAATCCAATTCAGGAGAGCCAGTCTCTAACCAGCACCACAGTGTGCAGAAATAGGAATAGTAACTGACCTAAGGCATTCCTTTGGAATGTGGGAGGAAACCAGAGTACCCGAGGGAAACACACGGAGGCAAGGGGAGAACCTGCAAACGCACTGTAGCGATGAGGCAACAGCCATAACCACTGCACAAACATACTGCTAGTAAGTAAAACAAATACAACATACCATTAACCACTACATTAAAAAAAACAACATGACCATAACCCACTAATCTAAAAAAAAGCTTAAATAAGAAGCGACATCCATGTCTGCTGTTTCGCACTTGATGCAAAATATGTTTTTTGTTGTTGCTGGGTTTTTTTTTCCAAATCACCATTCATGACTATGGGGGCTGGTGCTCTGAACAGGAGGATTGGGTATTACTTTACCCCATTTGTCATCCCAAAATGCTGAGCTAGTTTTTCATATTGCAGCTTAGGGTATTAAAATACTCCATACGTTACAGCGATAATTCAGATAAGGTGGTTTGACTGTACACAGTTCTTCCTTGTAAGACTCTCAAACCACCTCAACTGGTTTTCTCGATTCAAAGAAGCAGTGGCTCTATTACAGGGCTCCCCTGGACTGACACACTCCTCACCCTGTCATAGAGAGTAAGCCCAGCAACCCTTTGTAGCAACCTCATTTATGCCACTCATACCCATGACCTTGTTTTTTCGGTCACTACCCAAAGCATATGAGAATAGGAATATAGGTGACTAGTAAACAGAGAGGAAATAGTTCCTGCCCCACCACCAATACAGACTGGTGCAATGACTGCAAAACTGCCGCTGATATAATCCAATCTCAAGCTCTCTTTTTGCATTCCTTGTGCAAAAGATTCTGAGGTACTTGAACTCTGCCACTAGGGGCAGGTTTTCTCTCCTCAGCTACAGACAGCATCCCACTATTTTCCACAAGAGTACCATGGCCTCTGACTTGAAGTGTTGATTCTCATCCCAGACACTTCACAATCAGCATTGAAATGCTTGTGTGTGTATCACCTTGGTTGGTGCTAAATGAACACCATCATCTTCAAATAACAAAGGCATCACGTCTAGCCCTCTGTAATTGACCTCTCACCAGCTTCATCTAAGCCTTGATATTATGTGTTTGTATACCAAAATTGGAGTGGAAACAAGCCGCAGCCTTGATGGAGTCTGACACCCACCTTTAAGAACTTTGATTTTAACAGATCACAGCATGATAATATGTTTCATCCCAATCCAAATTAGAGGTAAAACAATCAAAGTTGACTGACGTTAAACTATTTGGAGTCTTATACGTAGTGCATGAACACAAAGTGATCTGAGGTAATTCTAAGAAAACTAAAGCTACTCTGAAAGCATTGCCTTACTCACTTGTTCCCTAGACACTAACTAGACTGCTCTATATTGAATGCTACTAATCCGGCCACTTCATGAGGTACACCTGTTCAACTACTCTTTAACGCAAATATCTTATTAGCCAATCACATGCCAGCAACTCAATGCATTTAGGCATGTAGACATGATCAAGACCAACCTGCTGAACTTCAGACCGAGCATCAGAATGTCGAAGAAAGGTGATTTAAGTGACTTTGAGCATCACATAGTTGTTGGTCCTAGACGGGTTGATCTGTGTATTTCAAAAACTGCTGTCCTACTGGGATTTTCATGGACAGCCTGGAACTTGGTTTACAAAGAATAGTCAGAAAAAGAGAAACTATCCAGTGAGAGGCAGTTCTGTAGGCAAAAATGCCTTGTTGATGCCAGAGGAGAATGGCCAGACTGGATCGAGCAAACAGAAACACAACAGTAACTCAAATAACCACGTTACAACCAAGGTATGTAGAAGAGCATCTCTGAACTCTTAACAGGGTGCCACAAACAGGCAACTGAGGCTCCAATTTTGATCAGCAGTTGATCAGCAGAATTGATCAGCAGAAGGTTGGAAAGACACTGGTCTGAAGAGTCTCGATTTCTGCTGTGACACTTGGATGGTAGGGTCAGAACAAAATGAAAGCATGGATCCATCCTGCTTGTATCAACGGTTCAGGCTGATAATGTGTGAAAGTAGTGTGAATCGGTTGTACACTAGAATTATGGCACATTATTGGTAGTAATGCAGTGCACTAGCCAGGGAACAGAACTGTCCACTGAGGAGTCGAACTGCACTACAAAATGGCGACCGAGTTCGTTCCCTGTTCCCTACATGGTGAGCTCGGACCTTGAGTGAATGTGAATGTATATAAACGAACCTTTCGCGAGGGAATGAACTACATATCCCATACTCAATACTCATGAAGTCCTACGACTTCCCGCATATAATGCATACGTAAGTCGCACAAGTAAGAAATGTCTTACACATATCTTTATATACTTATAAACAATACCACAAACGAATGCTTTACATGCATCTTATAACTAACACCTAGGTTGAAGAATCCAGGTGGCGACCTTTTTGGCCGGGCAGTGTATAAATAATATGTTACATTATCTGGTAACGCCCAGTACACAGGTGATTCTTCTTACTTATTTTTCTGAAACACAAACATGGTTGTAAAAAAAAAACCATTAAATCTCACCCTTACTGTATCCATGAGACTCTGAACTTTCTGCTCATCCAGTACTGAAGGAATTGGTCTAATAATCACATTCATTGGGATGTTATGAACTTCGTCAACATTGTCAGAATGAATAGATCGAATATCATTATTTAAACTGCCCATACTGCGCTGACTGATACCGGCGATCTGTTTTAGAAAAGGAATGAATCTGTAAGTAGTGTGAATCACAAGTCTAGGTCTTAGCATTACTGATAAATTACACTATCATACACAAGGAAGTTTCTGATACAGTTTTGCGCATGCGTTAAATTTTTGTGCGAGTCTCAAATCAATATTGGACCTTTGAGTATGTTTGAATTTGCACCCTATCGTTCACTGCACACTTCACCTGTACATAGTCATGATCAAGGGCGTTTCTAGACTACTTGTTGTACTGGGAAACACACAGAATTTAGAGTGGTACCTCTGTAACTTTCTGCTTGTCAGTCAGTCGTAGGGAATAACTGTGCATACCTGTCTGACTAAAAACGAATGAAAGTGGTTCTGACTGAAAGCAGTAGTTGCTCAATGTTTGGGGGAAAAATTGTCTTGAATTTGACTGGCATGTCCTGTAATTCTGCTCAGCAATCCAGGGTGAAATTGACTTTTTACCGCTGTGGTTTTAATGGGGCATAGCAACATTTTACTGGTCCACGTGCCTCAGTAAAGTGGATCTGATGATGCCCTTGGTCATTTAAAGGACACAATAAGATCAGTTGAGAAGCAGCTGTGACATTCAGCTCTGATATAATTCAATACTGATCTCATCTGAAATATGACACGTGATAAAATCTAATATGACAAATTCCTTTTTCTGTGTTCTTTTATCTGCGATGAACTGCCTCCCTGTTTATTGTTGGTTCCTGCCTTGTGCCTTGTGCTGCCAGTTAATAGTCGATATACATTAGCCATGCAAAACATTACATATTCTATTCCTGTTCCTAAAAGTTAAGCTCGAGCAATTCTTTACTTTGTTAAACGCTCCTGCACCAAGAATTGCATCATTTTGGCTTAACAGTAAATTAAATGGAAAGACATTTGGATTTTTTAAGGTAAGTGGTCAAATCAAACTGATCCTTAATTTAATTTCATGCACTGACTAGTAGATTCCATGTAAAGATCGTAAAACCCGCAATTTGGTAAGATGCCAATTATATATTAATTGTATATTAATTATTCACCCATGAGCCACACATTACAACCATCTTCCACAACAATGTGTACATGGCACCCAATTTGTTCAAGAGTGGAATAAATGGACATCTATCTCAAGAAAGTGTCCTTACCTGTCAGGACCATAGCACGTGTAACCAAATATTAAGGAAATAAATGGCATATTTTAAGAGTGCCCTATAGCTTTTTGGGTCTTGATCTGAACATACCAATAATGGCATCTCATATGCCAAATTTGAACAACCCATGTGTCTTTCTGTATTTATTACAGATAACCAGATGGTGGCAACAAAGCGCTTTCTTTTTGGCTGAAACGTTTAATCCGGTCTCCTCATAAATGAACAGCAAAAAAAGAAAAAAATGAGTTTGCATCATTTTAACAGGATACGCCTCAGTAATAATGTATCTCAGTAACAATGTAAAATTCTCCCCAAGGGCTCAATACAACAGTTCCTGACTGACGGAAACTGTATCCATAAATGCAAAATCCATAAAGGTCCTGCCTATAGGCTACTGCTGTGCGATCAAAGTTTTGTATTTCCAACCACTGAAAAAGTAAGAGAGTGGCGTTCCAACGCGGTCCCACACTTGGTCCACATACTGCATAACATTCTTGAAAGATGAGCTCATTCATTTTGTCAATTCTTTCGCAATATGCTTCACGTTTTTGCCACAGTTGAGTGTCATGTTTTTCTAGTTAATTTCTAATCCCTTTTCTGAAATGCTTAGGTCAGTCATTCCACAGACTCCGGCCTGTGACTGTGAGAAAGTATGTCAATACACACAATTTATTTGCAAGGAGGTTTCCATGGATCTGCCTAGTATACACAGTCAAAGCTTAATTATGTGAATATCTCCACCCAGACTTGAGAAATACATTTGTGAAGGGGCAAATATTATATGCTACACGGTAGTAGGTTGCAGTGCATTATGGAAAAACACCATAGAATTGGATCCCACACACAGTAATAATCAGCTTATTAAAATGGTTATTTTACGTTAGTTTATTTCCCACCCTAATCTGTTATTTTGTGATCCTGTGCATGAGCGCTACCTACAGTCTAAATTGAGGCATAAATTCAGATCATATTTAAACAATGAAAAGTCAGGAACAATAAACTGGTAACTCAACCAATAAAATAAAGTAGCAGAGCAGATTTTTTTTCTTTTCTTCATGAACTCAAGAAAGTATCTCAAATTAAAATACTTTAATGTTTTTATTATTATTATTATTATTATTATTATTATTATTATTATTATTATTATTATTTAAAAATACTTACTAAAGTAAATGCATTACCCACTTCAGGGCACTGATGTGGATAATAAGCCCTGGCCCTGGTTATAATTTCAGTTCAACTCAATGGTGTCTAAAGGAGTTAACCAAGTGAGCCAAGCCAAGCCATACAGCCAACCTCTCCAAAATTGGCAAACAATTCCTTTATTGACTTTTTTTAGGAGGGCAGGGCAGAAAGTTGATTGTTTGGGGAGGTGGGTACCTATTAAGTGTCATATTGAGAGGCACTGAGGTGTTCGGTACAACCTATTCTGCTTGGCTATGGACAATTTAATGCTTGTAAAAATAAGAGAGATCACTTATTAGAAAGGCTGTCTGCATACCTTTGGCCAATTAGTATATAGTCCCTAGCCTAATTTAGCATGAGGTCAGACAGGAAATTAAAAACTCTGCTTAAACCTGATATTCTTCAGCAATGTCCTCACTCATCTCTTAAAGCATTCAGTCATTATGTTTTTACATTTATTTTATTTTTTTTTCTTAAACAACTTTTTTTTTTCTTATGTTCTCAATGGCTATATTTCTCACTTTTATGTTTCTCACAGTTATGGCCTAAATGGCCTGTGATCGCATAACTTTGTTTATTTGTGCACAAAAGATGACTAATGAGTGGGTGTAATGAAGATTGGGTCATTGAAACACAGTAATTTATCTTTATCTGAGAAAAGCTCTGCACTCTGTTTCACTGGTTAACTGATAAAAGGCTTGAAAATAGAATTTCAGAATAATGGGTTTTCAATTATAAGAGCCTGCAAACACATTTAAATGCTCTGCAGCATTTATATTGGTGCTTAGATGTCTTTGATCAGATTACATTGCTTTTTATGACTTAATTTCTATAAAATGATGCTACAAAAGTTTATTGCTAAGACCAAATGCAAGTGTTCTATTGGCACCCCTAAGCAGGTGGATATGCACTGGCTGGTTAGATGTAGCTAGCTACCCTTACAGTCAGACAGTGACTGGAAAGGTAATGTAAATGTCCGCATAGACTTTTATGACCAGAAAATTAGAAAACAGACAAAACAAAATACAGTACTGTATAATTTGGCCAAGGGTGCGCAAACCTTTGCATACACCTGTAGCCCTGCATAATATACTTTATTGCACTGTTCAGGTCTGGGGTGTCACTCATGCACTCGTACAGTTCCATTTTAACAAGAATGCTGTTCATGATTAGTGTCAGTCCCAGAGGGTCTGAAAATCACAACTCTGTCATCCTAGTCACACAGGCATATCTCCTGTCTGCATTTGACAGGTTGTGGGTGTGCGTTTTACACTAGGTCATAGAAGGGACAGCTCAAACATGATAATTAGCTGTTAATATTAGATTTGACTCCCACGAGACACAAGTCAGCAGAGCTACTGTAGAAAATTACCTGCCAAATGCCTCTTGCTAGACACCCCAGCTATTTTTATTTGTAATGATTCTCCCTGCCATCTCTCCTCTACTCATTCAGATGTAGTTCTGTGCATTTAAGCAAAGTATCCACATTTTTGCCAAAGAAAAATACTGTTTTCATGACATTTTAATCATTTCAAACTAACTTTCCAACTTTACCACTTTTTTTTTCTTCCCAATCACAGGTTCTCATGCTTAGGTGTCAAAAGGCTTTCAAAATAATTATATAGATATGTTTTAAATAAAAATAGACAATACGTTTCTGCAGTTTGCGTGGCAGGGTGGCACAAGTTGTTAGTGTGGTTGCCGCTCAGCTGACCTCAGACTTCATCTGTGTGGAGTTTGCATGTCTTCTCTGTTCATGTTACCTTAAAATGTGTGTTTAAAGGTATAACTACAAGCTGTAACAGACTCTAGTTTGGCCAGTAAGTGTACACAGTGTTTAGTAGCACCCACATACAGTTCTGCTCCTATAACATTTATAGACATAGTGTTACTTCTGTGTCAACAGTGATTAACCCAGAAATTGAATCTGTCAGGATTTTATTACCTGGATTATTGAGCATGCATCAAGACAAACAGTGGGGGACTGTGGTGGCCTAGTGGTTAAGGTACTGGACTATAGACCAGAAGGTCCAGGGTTCAAATCCCACATCTGCCAAACTGCCACTGTTGGGTTCTTGAGCAAGACCCTTAACCCACAATTGCTTGGATTGTAAGACTGTACCAATTGTAAGTCGCTCTGGATAAGGGCATCTGCTAAATGCTGTAAATGTAAATGTAAATGATTAACCAACTAATACCTGGCCAGTGGTATTCCCATTGTGTTGCATTTCCTTTGAAAGGATAGAAGGTAGCTGACAATATGTAGATATTTGAGATGGAATGTGTTATCGCGAATTATTATCGCATAATTACTGTAATTATCTATGGCACTCTCCTTCGGCTTGTGCCTGCATGCAAATGTTATGTGTAATAACACACACCCACAAGTGTTCTATTGCTTTTATACAACAGGTTTTTTTTTTACAACAAATAACATAAACAAAATAAATCGAAGAAGACTTGAATTTAATATGAATTTGCTTTAATGCCAACAATACCTTCCACCAAAAAATAGGTGCAAAGCAAATGAGTTGTTGCTAGGTAACAGTAACCAGAGTAGGTGGAAAAACAGGTATTTTCTTAAGTAAATGTACTATTAATCTGATTAAAAATACTCATGTAAAAGTTGATGTATGGCTAATATATTTAATTCAAGTAGAAATATAAAAGTACATGCTGTTAGGGACACATCCATGACACTGATAATGTGTTGTACTACAGCTACATGAATCATCTGCAAAAATCATACACATCACATTATCATCTTTAGCTAACCATAGCAAAACATAATACAAACATGTTCATCCATGAAGAATCAAAATATACACAATAATTTGGATTGTTTTTTCAGTGCTGCTAAGTCATTCATGACTAGAAATGCCATTATTCAGTAATTCAGTATATCATGCTATTTAACCCAAACAATATTTATCAATAACACTTTGAAACATTGTGACTGCACTTTAATTACACTGCAGCTTCACTGTTTTTAGAGCAGTTCTTCTTTTAAGCACTCCACTACACTTGCTAATTTCAAAAATGCTTAGATATGTTAAATAGTTTTAACACCACAGTATTAGATTTCACTGTCCCTGGGACACGGGAAAATATCTAGTGTTTGATTAAGAAAAAGAATGTAAAGTGTATACAATTACAGTAGTGCTTGAAAGTTTGTGAACCCTTTGGAATTTTCTATATTTATGCCTAAAATATGCCCTAAAACATCTTCAGATTTTCACACAAGTCCTAAAAGTAAATAAAGAGAACCCAGTTAAACAAATGAGACAAAAATATTATACTTCTTCATTTATTTATTTAGGAGAATGATCCAATATTAGATATTAGTGAGTGGAAAAAGTATGTGAACCTCTAGGATTCGCAGTTAATTTGAAGATGAAATTAGGTGTTTTTAATCAATGGGGTGACAATCAGGTGAGTGGGCACCCTGCTTTATTTAAAGAATATGGATCTATCAAAGTCTGCTCTTCACAACACGTCTATGGAAGTGTATCATGGCACGAACAAAGGACATTTCTGAAGACCTCAGAAAAAGAGTTGTTGATGCTCATCAGGCTGGATAAGGTTACAAAACCATCTCTAAAGAGTTTGGACTCCACCAATCCACAGTCAGACAGATTGTGTACAAATGGAGGAAATTCAAGACCATTGTTACCCTCCTCAGGAGTGGTCGACCAACAAAGATAACTCCAAGAGCAAGGCATGTAATAGTTGGCGAGGTCACAAAGGACCCCAGGGTAACTTCTAAGTAACTGAAGGTCTCTCGCATTGGCTAATGTTAATGTTCATCAGTCCACCATCAGAAGAACACTGAACAACAATGGTGTGCATGGCAGGATCTGGGCCAGGATGGCTTGCCATCATTGATGGAACAATTAATTCTGAATTATATAGAGAATTCTAAAGAAAAATGTCAGGACATCTGTCCATGAACTGAATCTCAAGCAAGACAAGTTGTTCTACCAAAGAATGGTTAGAAATGTTGTGGAAATGTTGTGGAAGGACCTGAAGCGAGCAGTTAGTGTGAGGAAACCCACCAACATCCCAGAGTTGAAGCTGTTCTGTACAGAGGAATGGGCTAAAATTCCTCCAAGAGCGTGTGCAGGACTGATCAACACCAGATACTGAAAGCAAAGGTTCACATACTTTTGCCACTCACTAAGATGCAATATTGGATCATTTTCCTCATTACATAAATGACTAAGTATAATATTTTTGTCTCATTTGTTTAACTGGGTTTTCTTTTATCTACTTTTAGGACGTGTGTGAAAACCTGGTGATGTGTTGGGTCATATTTATGCAGAAGTTTAAAAAAATCCTAAAGGGTTCACAAACTTTCAAGCACCACTGTATTTTGGGAGTAGAATGCATTATGCTGAACATTAAAAAGTGTTAGAAAGTATTAGAAAGTTTTATACTTGTCACACACGAATCCACACATGGTGCACGAACACTTGAGCATACTTCACGCTTCCGAAATTTCAGCATCAGCAGTGTGATATGTTTTGGTATGAAAAACTTCCCAAACAATTAGATTATAAGGTCGGAACTAACTGTTGTATAACAGTAGTCAATAACTGTATACCTATGAAATACATGGCATGTTGCAGCTCTTTAATAGTTTCACATGCAAAGTGTGCATAGTTTTTAGGTAACGAATATGACAGGTAGACTATGATCTGCTGGCATACTCTGCTAAACTGACATCTTGACAGCTTGACAATATCATCAGCCAGGCAGTGAATGTGTAGGAGTACATATGTGAGTCTACATGACTTTATATACTAAAGTGTAGGCAGCTGTTGTGAATACAGTGTTGTGAGCTGTGTTATACACTTCTGACTTCCAAACACACATACGACTGTGGTTTGCTGAAAATTGCAAATTGTACAGTATACGTAACAGTGAGTAGTAATGTTTCAGCTGTTTTCTTCCCAGACTGGATCCTGGATACAGCTACAAAACTCTGAGCCCACCCCTTTCAATTCGTCACACCTGAACCGCACCTCGGCAGACACAATACTCTCAAAATAGAACGGTGAGCAGGTGTCAAGGTGTACACGTTCTTTATAGGAATTGTGAGTGATTTTTGCTGTCATTAATTCATGGTAGCTGTTTTCAAACTGAAAGTGTAAAGCATTTAACATTTCATATTTTCACATTTTTAACATCGCTTTTTCATGGACAGGGCCATGGAAGGCTCTGAAGTATATGCCTGGAAAACACAGGGCACAGATATAAATAGGCCCTGGACCAGACACAAGTCCATCACAGGACTGGGTGAGTGACGCTGTTGCAGTGCCAGGGAATAATCCACCCGATGACCTCACCTCCCTCAGGCACAGCCAGTCGTGTCTAGATGTGATATCCAATCCTGCCAGAAGACCTCTGAGCCACCTTTACGGTGTTATTGAATTATTACAATTGGCAATGCATTATGTATCTTAAACATGCCTCGTTCATTTGCCTTGCTGTGCCCCCTCTGCCATATCTCTGCGCCACCCCTAGGGGCTGTGGCTCCACTTTGATAACCAAAAGTAAATGAATGAACGGGCGGATGAATGAATGATTTACAACAACATTCATTCAACAACACTCCATACAAATATGGACATCTTCCTTTCCAGATTTGCTGGATGTTGGTGTTCCATGTGTGTTTGTCAAATCTGTACATTTGTTTGGTACAATTTGGATTCATATTGCACAAATTTAAACAGATAAGAAAAATAAAATAATTGTTAATCTGCTGGCTGTGAAAATCAGGGCTGAAAAGGTACAGGTACTTGCTAAATTCTTTCAATTAATAAGAATGGAAACAAACCTTTTTACAAGTGCATATAGAAAGGAAATCAACTGAGTATATGGAACACTGAGCTAGTAGTAAATAATAAATATCATCTCTACTAACATCAATAAATAGAAACCTTTCATTTTTTCAAACATTTTCTATTCTTTGTTATACAGCTCTTCTCCAGCACCCCATGTCTGCCCTTTGCCAATCAGCCTTATGTCTCTTCTGTCAGTTTAATAAGCTCTCATAAAAAATAAAAATAAAAAAAAATGCCTGTACACAACCAGTGATACATGGCATGGGTTGTTCACTTCATGCATTTCAGTTCAATCACCGCAATTGAATCCCATTGGAATTTGCATGGAAGCAGACAAAAACTACCTCTCCTAAGCATCTCAAATCAGTTGTTTTGGTTCACATCTGATTAAAACTGGTGCAGACTTTGCTTAGACCAGCTAAACTAAGTGGATGTACACACAAGAGTTTGGGTTACACAGAATATGTCTTGCATATTTGAAAGTGCTTACAGAGACCTGCGTTCTGAAGATTGTTCTGGAAATAGAAGTGTTCTGTTTCTCTTTCAAGCTGCTCTCTTTGACTTTGCTACATGGATGGCTGATGAAGAGAGTGGCACTTGGATATCTGAGCTGCTCTTCGTCCTGACAGAGCTTCAGTGGAGCAGCAGAAGGGGAACGTAGACCTCCTGCCAGCGGAGAGAGGAGCAAGCAGATGGGCCTGCACACAAACAATGCAAAACATCAAACATAGCCAGTTAAAGAGCCTGGCCATCACAGGCGATGAAACACTGCACAGAAGAGGATCATTTTAATGAGGCTCCGGAGCTCATTCTGTTGGTGTATAACTGCAGTAAGACCAGAACATACTGTTGACTCTTGAAAGTAGTATGTCTATAATAGCACTGTCTAGGAATTACTGATTTTGCAAATAACTGGGCGAAAAGGCAGTTCCGGTTTCTGTGGCAGAAACATGAGTGAAATGTTATTTAAAACACCTTACAATAGTTCACCAGCCAAAAATACCCATCCACCAGCATCATGTACTCAGCATGTGAGCACTGATGGATTAGTGGCACATATGCGCAGCAACAGTGAGCTACTGTCTCTGACTTTACATCTAGAAAGTGAAGCAATAAGGTGAATGTCTTCAGTAAAGTTGACAGTGAGTGAAAAGTGTTTTAAAACTCCAGCAGCACTGCTGTCTCTGATCCAATCATACAGCTCAACACACACCAACTCACCACCACCACATCAGTGTCACTGCGGTGCTGAGAATGATCTACCACCCAAATAGTACCTGATCTGTGCTGGTCCTGTGGGGGTCCTGACCATTAGAGAACAGAGTAAAGGAGACTAAAAAGCATGTAGAGAAACAGATTGACTACAGTCTGTAATTGTAGAACTACAGTGCGAAATATAATATATATTTCCAATATAAATGGAAAAATATAGAATGCCTAATACTTTTTCACAGTACCTCATAAGAGTATTGTTGTTACGATTTTGATCATTATTGTTAGATTTTTTAATGTGAAATGCATCTGCAATGTTAAACGTTTAGTGAAGGAGTTTAACAACTGTTCATTGTCTTCCAATATTAGAATGAACGGTGGGGCACAAAAGTCTGAGATGACTGTGCAAGTAAGTTTCAGAGTTTAAACCATTTGGAATGGTTCCCCCATTCCTGCAATGATAGCATGTACTTGAGTTGGCATGGACTCCACAAGAAATAAGTCTGATGATTTACAAGTATTCCAAAGAGTATCTTGTGATGTTACTGAATGCTTGGTTTTCTCTATCTTCAAGTGACCCTTAAATGCTTGATGGGGTTTAGGTCACTTGACTGAGGAGAAAGATCATGCCAGTGAGTATTCTTTGTTCTTCTACTGTATGATCTTTGTTCCAAAAATGTTTGTTCCAAAACTTTGCAGTTGCTGTTACAGTTGCAGTTTAAATCCGTCTCCACAAAGATCCAAACAAGCATTTTCACTAGTGCTCAAAGACTTATGGAAATATATTGCCATGTAACTGTATTGTAAAAAACACTTTAGTGTTCCACTGAATGCGATATTCAGTATGACACTGTGTGCTAGTATTTGAATTTGCTGTACACACCTGTTAAAGCTGCCATTTGACTACTTATAAAACAAACCTTGTCATGTTTTAGCTGTCTCTTATTGTTGCAGCTGGCAGTTTATCAGTTATAATGGAGACAATCTTTTTCCTAACATGTGTAAGGCAATATAGTGCTTTCATACTGCATTTCTTGCTCCCAAGCCTTTGTATAATCTATATTATTATCCTGGCTAGATAGTTTCTCCAAAATGATCTGTTATTGTTCAGTTAAGTGTTTGGTACAGAATTTATAAAGAGTCGATTTTTATTTTTTTATTGGGCAGTGCAGCTTTCAGCAAATCCAAATAATTTAAATAATCCAAATAATCAGCTGTATATCTAAAACATTTCCCTATAGTACTTTGTATAAGTATGAAAGGCTACATTTCAGGTAGTTCTTTGGTTCCAGCTTCCCTTAATGGTTACTACCTCTCCTTGATGATATCCCTTTCTCCATCCTAAGGACCATTTCAATAGGCTTACTTTATATCAAGTGATATTTGTTAGACGAGCTGCTGGAAGTTCTGGAATGTAACTGTGTATCTCAGATGCACAACATGCACTGAAGACAGAGCAATTTAAAAAAATATATAACTGAAGGAAAGTTGTGAAGAAACTTGCTTTAGCCACATTGTGCTTGTGATCAAGGGCAGATGCACTTTCATTGAAAAATGCTCCCCATTAATCAATTCTCACCTTGAGCTCCAAGTCTGGGGTTTTGCTTGCTTTTCACTAGACATACATGTATGCAAATTCACTGCCACATTGTGCTTGCTGCATGTGGGCATCTCAGCAATTATGATACATCTCCATAGTGAATAAGCATGTAAACATTGGAGGCAGTAGAGAATGCCATAACTATAGCTGTTATTCACATTGTTACAGTCAAACGCCACTATCTGAATTGTCACTATAACATACAGTGATGCTTGAAAGTTTGTGAACACTTTAGAATTTTCTATATTTCTGCATAAATATGACCTAACCATCATCATCATCAGTCCTAAAAGTAGATAAAGAGAACCCAGTTAAACAAACAACCAAAAGTTTGGAAGCACAGGTTGCCAGACAATGCCTGTAACTTCAAAAGTCTTCAAATAACCATAGGGTAACCTGAAAATCAGTCAATCAATCAATCAGTTATCAATCAATTAATAATAATAATTAATTCATTCACTTTCTTATCCGCTTGACTCTGGGCAGGGTAACAGGAATATGGCGGCAATATATGGCGCAAGGCAGGAACAACACTACACAGGGCAATAATCCATCGTAGGGCACATACACTCTCAAACTCATACCCACTCAGGGCACTTTAAAGACACCAGTTAACCTAACACTCATGTCTTTGGACTGTGGGAGGAAATCGGGAGTACCCAGAGTAAACCCGTGCCAGACACGGGGAGGACATGCAGACTCCACACAGACCCGGACCACTCCACCTTTGATTGAACCCAGGACCTTCTTGCTGTGAGGCGACAGTGCTACCCATCGAGCATAATAGCAACAACAACAATAATAATAATAATAATAATAATAATAAATAAAGGTCGTACTGGTCAAGGACAAGGCAAGTAAACTCAAAATGCAGTTTTTAAATGAAGGTGTTTATTACTAAGGGAGAAAAAATCCAAACCTACATGTCCCTGTGTGAATAACTGATTGGCCCATAAACCTAATAACTGGTTGGGCCACCCTTAGCAACAACTGAAACCAAGCATTTGTGATAACTTGCAATGAGTCTTTTATAGCATTGTGGAGGAATTTTGGCCACTCATCTTTGCAGAATTGTTGGAATTCAGCCACATTGGAGGATTTTTGAGCATGAACGGTCTTGTTAAGGTCATGCTACAGCATCTCAATAGGATTCAGATCAGGACTTTGACAAGGATACTCGACAGTCTTCATTTTGTTTTTCTTCAGCCATTCAGAGGTGGACTTGCTGGTGTATTTTGGATCATTGTCCTGCTGCAGAACCCAAGTTCGTTTCAGGTTGAGGTCACGAACAGATGGCCGGACATTCTCCTTCAGGATTTTTTGGTAGACAGCAGAATTCATAGTTCCATTTATCACAGCAAGTCTTCCAGGTACTGAAGCAGCAACACAGCCCCATCACACTACCAATACCATATTTTACTGTTGGTATAATGTTCTTTTTCTGAAATGCTGTGTTACTTTTATGCAAGATGTAATGGTACACATACCCTCGAAAGAGTTCAACTTTTGCCTCGTCAGTCCACAGAATGTTTTCCCATAAGTATTGGGGATCATCAAAGGTGTGTTCTGGAAAAATTGAGACGAGCTTTAATGTACTTTTTGCTCAGCAGTGGTTTTTGCCATGGAACTCTGCCATGCAGGCCAGTTTTGCCCAGTCTCTTTCTTATGGTGGAATCATGAACACTGACCTTAACTGAGACAAGTGAGGCCTGCAGTTCATTGGATGTTGTTGTGGGCTCTTTTGTGAGCTCTTAGATGAGTCGTCACTCTTGGGGTAATTTTGGTCGGCCGGCCACCCCTGAGAAGGTTAACCACTGTTCTATGTCTTCGCCATTTGTGGAGTCTCAAAGCTTTAGAAATGGCTTCATAGCCCTTTCCAGACTGATAGATATCAATTACTTTCTTTTTCAATTGTTCCTGCATTTCTTTGGATCTCGGGGTGATGTGTAGCTTTTACAGATTTTTTGGTGTACTTCACTTTGTCAGGCAGGTCAATTAAGTGATAGTTTTAAGTGATAGTTTTAAGTCCTGATTGAGAAAAGGTGTGATAATAATCAGCCCTGGGTGTGGCTAGAGACCGTGAACTCTGGTGTGATAAACCATAGTTAAACTGTCACGCCCGCCTCCGGCGCCGCTCCACCCGCTCGCACCTTGCCTCGCTCTGCCTCACCTCACTCCCACCTGATCCCGTTTCCATCTCCTTCATAAACACCGTCTCACTCCCCAAGCCTCTGCTACACGACAAGGTTCTCTACCCTAGTCACCTAGCTCTCCATATCACCGCCTCGTAAACCCTTTGTTGTATACGAATAAACCTGCCTTACCTCCATCTCGGCCTGCGTTTGCCTCCTTCCTCTCCACGGCGTAACAGTTCGTGTAGCCGGTAACATGGAGGCAGCGGCCGCTGGTTCCCACCGTGACGCTTCCACAGCTGAACAGCTAGCCGAACTCCGTACTCACATCCAGGAAGTGATTCAAGCGGTCTCTGTGCTCGCAGAAAATCAGCGCTCGCTCAACGCGCTGGTCCCCTCCGTCAGCGAGTTAACACAGCGTGTGTCCCAGCTAACGCCTTCCCCTGCTGCGGAGGCCTCCGCATCAGTCCCGCTTCCTCCCAGCCCTCCTCGGCCACCTTCAGCGGCTTACCGCATCGCTCTGCCGGAGAAGTATGACGGCAACCCAGAACGCTGCGAGGGCTTCCCCCTCCAATGCCAGTTGTACTTCGCCAGCTCACCACCGGAGTCCGATGCGGCTGGCAATGCCCTCGTTGTGTCCCTCCTCACTGGACGAGCCCTCGATTGGGCCACGGCCATCTGGGCGCAACAAGCCGAGGAGGCCAGAGTCTACGATAGCTTTTTGACGGCCTTCCGCGCCGTCTTCCAGCACCCCCGGGAGGGGCGGTCCTCAGGGGAGGTACTCCTCACTCTACGGCAGGGTCACCGCTCTGCTGCTGACTACGCCCTGCACTTCCGCACCCTGGTGGCTCAGAGTGGATGGAACACACCAGCCCTTCTCGCCACTTTCCACCAGGGTCTGCGTCCCGACCTCCGGAGGGAACTGGCCGGGCAGGACCTTAACCTCTCGCTGGAGGAGCTTATCACCATCACCATCCGCCTGGACCAGCTCCTCGCTCCACGCTCCACCCCCGCTCCTCGACTCGTTCCTTCTCCTCCTCGCGAGCCTTCGCCTCCCCCCGAGCCTATGGAACTCGCTCGCACCCACCTGCCCTCAGAGGAGCGCCGGCGTCGTTTCGAGCAGGGTCTGTGCTGTTATTGCGGAGTCAAACCTCGCTTGAGACTTCTTTTACTCTGCCTGTGGTTTTACGACTCGCTCATGGGGATTTACCTCTTACAGCCTTGATCGACTCCGGCGCGCAGGGGAACTTCATCGCCGATCACATCATCTCCCAATGGAAGATCCCCTGCACTACACTACCCCATAAGCGCCGCATCACCTCTGCGGATGGTCGACCTCTTGGCTCGGGCTTCCTTACCCGTGTCACGGCTCCTCTCTGCCTGCTGACCAGCGCAGTGCACCAGGAGACCCTCTCTCTCTACCCGGTCGGATCTCTCACGTACCCTCTCATCCTGGGACTCCCATGGCTTCGTGACCACGACCCACTCATCTCCTGGGCAGCCCACGAGCTCATCCGCTGGTCATCTCGTTGCCAAGAACGCTGCATCCTCCGACCGGCCTTGCAAGTCAACTCCCTCCCGGTCACCCAGCCTGGTCCACTTCCTCCCAACGTGCCCGATCAGTACGCAGACTTGGCTCCTGTCTTCGGATCGGCCTCTCCTCCCTCTCTTCCTCCACACCGTCCTTACGACTGCACCGTCGATCTCCTGCCGGATGCCTCTCTACCCAAGGTGCGCCTGTATCCGCTGTCTGCCGCCGAAGAGAAGTCCATGTCGGAATACATCACGGAGTACCTGGACCTTGGCTTCATCCGACCATCCACCTCGCCCGTCTCGGCAGGCTTCTTCTTCGTGCCCAAACGCGACGGCGGCCTCAGGCCATGCATCGACTACCGGGGATTGAACCGGATCACTCGCAGCTATGCCTACCCGCTTCCACTGGTGCCCTCGGCCCTGGAGCACCTCCGTGCGGCGCACTGGTACACCAAGCTCGACCTCCGGAATGCCTATAACCTCATCCGGATGAAAGAGGGAGATGAATGGAAAACGGCCTTCAGCACCAGCAGCGGACATTACGAGTACCTGGTGATGCCCTTCGGGCTGGTCTGTCTTTCAGGCATTCATAAACGACGTGCTCGGCCGATTCGTCATGGTATATCTCGATGACATCCTCATATAGTCCCCGGACTTCGACACCCACGTCAAACAGGTGCGCCAGGTGCTCGAACGACTTCTCTCCCATCATCTCCGCGTGAAGGCGGAGAAGTGTGACTTCCACACTCAGTCGGTCCGCTACCTGGGCTACGTGATCTCCCCCTCAGGCGTCGCCATGGACGCTGCCAAACTTTCCGCCGTCTTGGACTGGCCGACACCGGGTTCCATCAAGCAACTACAGCGCTTTCTGGGGTTTGCGAATTTCTACCGCCGTTTCATCAGGGACTTCAGCCGATGGGGGGCGCCCCTCACCGCGCTTCTGCAGGGTAAGCCGCGCTCCCTCCACTGGTCCACCGAAGCCGAACAAGCGTTCAGCGCACTCAAGGCCGCCTTCACCCGAGCTCCCGTCCTGGGCCATCCGAACCCGGACCTCCCCTTCTTCCTGGAGGTGGACGCGTCTTCTACCGGCATGTGTGCCGTCCTGTCCCAACGGCTCGGCGATCCGCCCAAACTACGTCCCGTCGCCTATTTCTCGCACAAACTGACCCCCGCCGAACGCAATTACGACGTGGGCGACCGGGAACTGCTAGCGATCAAACTGTCCCTGGAAGAGTGGAGGCATTGGTTGGAAGGTTCCAAACACCGCTTCACCGTGCTAACCGACCACAAGAACCTGGAGTACCTCAGGTCCGCCAAGCGCCTCAACGCCCGCCAGGCCCGTTGGTCCCTTTTTTTCTCCAGGTTCCTTTTCTCCATCACCTACCGCCCGGGAACCAAGAACGCCAAGGCCGACGCTCTCTCCCGAAGCCTCGATCCCGGACCGGCCTCCGAAGAACCACCTGCACCTGTCCTCCCGTCCTCATGCGCTATCGGAGCGATCCAGTGGGACTTCGAACAGGAGCTGGAGGAAAGACTCCCAGATGCGCGTTACACCATCCTGCCCGCCGGACAAGAAATTCGTGCCCCAGGACCTTTGAGACCGCCTCCTTGCCTGGGCTCACCTCTCTCTCTGCTCTGGTCACCACGGAGAGACGCGCACCCACCGACTGCTCTCCGTGCGCTTCTGGTGGGAAAACATGCGCAGGGACGTCCACCGCTTCGTTGCCTCCTGCAGTACCTGCGCCCAAGCAAAGACCCCTCGCACTCTCCCCTCCGGTCTGCTCCGTCCCTTGCCCGTGCCGCAAAGACCCTGGTCCCACATCGCCCTGGACTTTATCACGGACCTCCCTTCGTCTCACGGATTCACCGCCATCCTCTCCATCATAGACCGCTTCTCCCGTGCAGTCCACTTCATCCCTCTTCCCAAGATCCCTTCCGCACTCCAGACAGCCGAGCATCTCTTCATGCACGTCTTTCGTGGTTTCGGCATCCCTGAAGACGTCCTCACCGACCGGGGGCCCCAGTTCACCTCTGCGCTGTGGCGCGCATTCCTGGAAAAGCTGGGTTCCACCGTCAGCCTCTCCTCTGGGTACCATCCCCAGACCAACGGGCAATGCGAGCGCTCTAACCAGGAGCTCAAGAAATTTCTGCGGTGCTACTGCCTCCACAACCCGCTCGACTGGCCACAGTTCCTTCCGTGGGCCGAGATAGCCCAGAACTCCCTCCGGCACTCATCCACCGGCCTCACGCCCTTCCAGTGCGTCCTAGGATACCAGCCTCCCTTCGTGCCCTGGGACTCCACACCATCGGACGCCCCGGCCGTTGACCAGTGGTTTCGCCGCAGCGAGGACGTATGGTGCCAGGTACACCACCGCATCGACAAGGCCATCCGTCGGTACAAAAGGCACGCTGACCGCCGCCGCCGCCCCGCTCCCGACTTCCAGCCCGGGGACCGTGTCTGGCTCTCCTCCCAAGGACTGCGCACTACACAGGGAAGTACCCCTTTTTCTCCACGCTTTCTGGGTCCATACAGCATCACCCATAAACTCAACGAAGTCACTTACCGTTTGCAACTGCCTTCACATTTCCGTGTCTCTCCCATCTTCCATGTCTCCCTGCTGAAGCCCTGGGTTCACGGTCCGCTGGCCGAGTCTTCTCCTTCGGACCAGCCTCCGCCCTCCGGCCCGCCGGAGGCTCCCACCTATGCGGTCCGACGCCTCCTGAACTCTCGCCGACGGGCCACGCGCCTCCAGTACCTGGTCGAATGGGAGGGCTACGGTCCGGAGGAGAACAGCTGGGTCGACTCCAAGGACGTTTTGGATCCCCTCCTCGTCCGAGACTTCCACGCCGCCCGGCCCGACCGGCCGGCTCCCAGGCCACGGGGCCGCCCGCGCAAGACCTCGTCACTCCCCGACTCTCGCCGCGCTCCCGCCTGCACGAGTCCTTCGAGGGGGGGCACTGTCACGCCCGCCTCCGGCGCCGCTCCGCCCGCTCGCACCTTGCCTCGCTCTGCCTCACCATCATATCACTCCCACCTGATCCCGTTTCCATCTCCTTCATAAACACCGTCTCACTCCCCAAGCCTCTGCTACACGACAAGGTTCTCTACCCTAGTCACCTAGCTCTCCATATCACCGCCTCGTAAACCCTTTGTTGTATACGAATAAACCTGCCTTACCTCCATCTCGGCCTGCGTTTGCCTCCTTCCTCTCCACGGCGTAACATAAACCATTTTTTCCTCATTTATTAATAAACACCTTCATTTAAAAACTGCATTTGTGTTTACTTGTGTTGTCTTTGACTAATATTTAAATTGGTTTGGTGTTCTGAAACACTTCAGTGTGACAAACATGCAAAGGGGCAAACACTTTTTCACACCCCTGTATGTATGGAGGCACAGACTGACTGTAACATTTCATAAAAAGTAGTGTGATTATTAAATAAAAACATAACTATCTTTTTACAATTAAAGTATAGAAATGTATAATGAAGCATATTGCATATATAAAGGAAATTGCTTGAATTATGACGAGTGTTTCTAGGATAGATGATAGAAGATTTAATTTTGCATTTACCATGTTATTTGGGCATACAACGGCCATATTTCACAAACTGATCAATTTTCATACTACAGATATCACAAAAATAACAGCCCTTTACACAATGTCATAAACGTAACTGCAGTTGTTGAATCATAAAATGAAAAGCGAAAGGTAACACCAATACTTATACTCACCTATACTCACCAATCACTTTATTATGAACACTTGTTTGTATACTTATTGTCCATTTTATCAGTTTCACTTACCATATAGAAGCACTTTGTAGTTCTACAATTACATAGTGTAGTCCATATGTTTTTCTATATACTTTGTTAGGCTCCTTTACTCTGTTCTCTAATGGTCAGGTGACAATTCTCAGTGACACTGATGTGGTAGTGGTATGTTGGTATGAGTGGATCAGACACAACAGTGTTGCAGGAGTATTTAAACACCTCAGTGTCACTGCTGGACTGAAAATAGCCACTCAAACAAAAATGTCCAGCCACCAGAATCCTGTAGGCAGCATCCTGTGAGCACTGATAAAGGATTAAAGGATGACCAACACAAACTGTGCAGATCAGCTGTTGTCTCTGACTTTACATCTACAAGGGGGAGCAGTATGGTAGATGTGTCTAACAGAGTGCACAGTGAGTGAACAAAGTGTATAAAAACTCCAGTAGTACTGCTGTGTCTGATTCATTCATATCAGCACAACACAAACTAACACATCACCACTACATAAGTGTCACTGCTGTGCTGAGAATGGTCCACCACCCAAATAGTACTTGATCTGTGGGGGTCCTGACCATTAGAGAACAAAGTGAAGGGGACAAACTAATTATACAGAGAAACAGATGGACTACAGTCTGTAATTGCAGAACTACAAAGTGATTCTATATGGTAGGTGGAACTGATAAAATGGGCAATGAGTGAAGAAACAAGGAGGTGTACCTAATACAGTGATTGGTGAGTGTATATGTCATGCCACACATCCTGACATCCTGAGAGCTCACACCCTAGCCAAGCCACTTCATATTCATGCTCCAATTTGCCAGTCTATTAAATATCTTCACTTGTTCTTTATTATTAGTTCGTGTTCCCTAGATAAGCCATTTAGGGATTTTTCAGTTTCTTTGCAAAGTTTCACCCTGCTATTTTGCACCTCTGAGGCCTACATACAGTATCTGCCTGCTTCCCTGGCTTATTCAACTTCGATCAGCCATCCCAATTATGACTGTCTGCCTACCTGCTTCCTGGATTTGTCTGCCCAGTTCGAACTGTCTACTTATGCATTCATCTCCTGCCTGCATGCTGTTTCTGTGTTATCCTTGCCTGTCCTGTTCACCTTTGTTCAATAAACTCTTTAACTGCCAGCCTTGTGCATTAGCCTCCATCTCTGTCCAGCCTGACACTATGAAACAATTATGGTTAAAAAAAAACACAAAAATAATTTTGACATTATAACCACTATGAAATCCAGTGTAACTGTGCAGTTAAAATTCAAATTACTGCCAATGCTAAAGCACTGTCATTGACATTTTTTGAAACACCCAATTGCTATATTAAAAGGATTGTGTCCTAACAGAAGTAAAAACATGAAGTAGAGGCAAGCGTTAAACCACGGCTTCTCTCCAGGTGGGAGTAGAATATTTCCTAAATAAAATTCTGGTCTAGTTCTAATAGGAAAAATTAAAAAGTATTAAACTCACCTTTACCAACTTAGAAATGAGGATCCAGTGAACAGATCAGCAGCAGGAGAATGAGAATTTCTTCCACAACCACCTGGCTGGATCACTGGATCGTTCAGTCATAGTGCATTAAATGTCACAAGTTCATGCTCTCATTAGCTGAAATAAATTAGTTATTTGCTTTGTGTGGGGTTATGTCTGTAGTCCTGTCAAAATATAATAAGTTATAATGTTCAAGTAATGTTCAATATGAAGCTTTTTTTAACTTGCCAAAGTGGATGAAATAAGCTCTTAAAAGAACTAGTGCGTGCAAGGCTCTAAAACAAATCTAAATAAATGCATTGCATAAAATATAAATACAACAATATCACCTCTACCTGGCCTGTGGAGCATGCTAGGAGCCACTCAGCATCATTAGGTCCGACTTCGAAAGGTATATATTTAAATGGTCTGCTTTGACCTCAGATCATACAGCTCTTACTAACAAGCATGATTTTAACTCAGCCTGTCTAGCAATGGAGGAAATTCAAAATCACTGGTACTCGGTTGACCAACAAAGATCATTCCAAAAGCAACTCCAAAAGGAAGGTCATAAAGAAACCCACAGTAACTGCTGAACACTGGAAAACAATGGTGTCCATGGCAGGGATGCAAGGAGAAAGTCACTGCTTTCCAAAAAGAACATTTCTGTTCATGGCACATGGACAGTCCAAAATCTTTTCGAAAACCATTTGTGAACGTGTGAGACTGAAATATAATTTTTTGGTTTAAATGAGAAGTGTTATGTCTAGAGAAAGAAAAACAATGCATTCCAGCTTACAGACCATCTCTGTGAAACATTGTGGTGGTAGTATCATGAGCAAACTCAGTTCATCTGCCAAAACTAAACACACACTTTGCATACTTCAGCTTCCAAATGCCTAAATAAAAACACTGTACCAAACAATACCTACCTCAGATGCACGACACAGAGACCCCTGTCTTCTCCAGGATAGGTGGCAACCTAACCCTCTGTGCTACACTGACCAGGAAATGCAGGATTTAAAACAAGTTGGTTTGGTGGTGCTGACTGGCAAAATTGTTTCAATATAAATAAGTTATATTCCAATGCTCACCCTAGGATGACTTCGTAGTTACACCAAGGATCCTGATCAGTAACACAAATTGTGAATCTTAACGACATAGAGGGAAATTCTTTGTAGCACTGCAACTAGCTAGCTAACAACCATAGCATATCAGAATTTGTTATTTAAAAGATTCCATTAGTAAATTTATAAAACAGCATTCAATTTTTTGCACGACAAGTTTAATATTGAGAGCAGGCAACATTTCATTATTACCAATTTGTTTTTTTTCTTTAGAATTTTGCACCAGATGTGATTACTTTGACAAGATGGCTTAGAAGCCCTAAGTAACAGCTTATATCAGCTTCTAAGACAAACCTGCTCTGGGATGCTAAACAACACTTGGTATATACAGTGGGGCAAAAAAATATTTAGTCAGCCACTGATTGTGCAAGTTCTCTGACTTAGAAAAATGAGAGAGGTCTGTAATTTTCATCATAGGTACACTTCAACAATGAGAGACAAAATGAGAAAAAAAATCCAGGAAATAGGATTTTTAAAGAATTTAATTGTAAATTATGGTGGAAAATAAGTATTTGGTCAATAAATTTGGTTCAACTCAATACTTTGTAACATAACCTTTGTTGGCAATGACAGAGGTCAAACATTTCCTGTGAGTCTTCACCAGGTTTGCACACACTGTAGCTGGTATTTTGGCCCATTCCTCCATGCAGATCTCCTCTAGAGCAGTGATGTTGTGGGGCAACATGGACTTTCAACTCTCTCCACAAATTTTCTATGGGGTTGTGATCTGTAGACTGGCTAGGCCACTCCAGAACCTTGAAATGCTTTTTACGGAGCCACTCCTTCGTTGCCCGAGCGGTGCAACTTTTTCCTCCAGTTGAGTTTTTACCAAAAAGTTCTGTTTTGGTTTCATCTTACTACGTGATATTCTCCCAATCCTCTTCTGGATCATCCATATGCTCTCTGGCAAACTTCAGATGCGCCTGGACTTGTATTTGCTTAAGCAGAGGGGCACGCCTGGCACTGCAGGACCTGAGTCCCTCTCGGCGTAGTGTGTTACTGATGGTAGCCTTGTTACTTTGGTCACAGCTCTCTGTGGGTCATTCATCAGGTCCCTCCGTGTAGTTCTGGGATTTTTGCTCACCATTCTCATGATCATTTTGACCCCACGGGATGAGATCTTGTGTGGAGCCCCAGATCAAGGGAGATTATCAATGGTCTTGTATGTCTTCCATTTTCTTACAATTGTTCCCACAGTTGATTTATTCACACCAACCTGCTTGCCTATTGTAGATTCACTCTTCCCAGCCTGCTGCAGGTCTACAATTTTCTTCCTGGTGTCCTTCGACAGCTCTTTGGTCTTGGCCATGGTTGAGTTTGGAGTCTGACTGTTTGAGGCTGTGGACAGGTGTCTTTTATACACATAAGGAGGTCAAACAGGTGCCATTAATACAGGTAATGAGTGGAGGACATAAGAGCTTCTTAAAGAATAAGGTACAGGACTGTGAGAGCCAGAAATCTTGCTTATTTGTGGGTGACCAAATACTTATTTTAAACCATGATTTACAATTAAATAATTTAAAAATCCTACAATGTGATTTCCTGGATTTTTTTTCTCATTTTGTCTCTCATAGTTGAACTGTACCCATGATGAAAATTACAGACCTCTCTCATCTTTCTAAGTTGGAGAACTTGCACAATCAGTGGCTGACTAAATACTTTTTTGCCCCACTGTACAGTATGTATACAAAAATTTTTACTTGGGAATTTGCTTGTTTGGATGTTTCATCTCTTACTTGCTTACTAGTAAGTATAGTCATTAATATCTAAAAGTCTACAGGTGAATGTGTGAACTATACTACTCACAAAGTGTGTGCATGTATAAGCAGTCACATTATATTTGATATGTAATTGCATGTTACAGAGGAAGTCAGCAAAGATGTGTTGAAAACAGTACTGGAATACAAGAATGCATTTTGGTCCATGTGTCTTATAATCAGGAACAGAAAAAAACTGGTCTGACTGTGTTTGTCTGAACACTGGATTAGTATTTCTGTTCCACACACTTCCACCTCATCCAGCAGGGATGAAATACAGCAAAGTCTAATTGGACAAGGATGACACTCATGAAAGGATATTGTGGATCTTTATTGAATTACTGGTCCAGATGATTTCATGAAACTCAAATTGTGAAATTGCACTGAATTCAGATGGTAAAAATAAGTACAATGTATTTGATCTACGACAGTTACCATCCCGTATGCTATTTTGTTGCTCACTGCTCTTGTTTTTACTCACTTTTTAGTATAGAAACAGGCTGTGCATGAACCAACAGAAGCACCATATTGTACATCCTTATAGTTACACGACTGGACAGTTACAAGAAAGGGTAATACTGGGTCAGGCTCTTCTTCTTCGCATAGTGTATTCAATATTGCAGATCTTATTAATAATTTATCCTTTAATGGGTTTTAAAAGACCTCCACCCTATAGCCCAGCATTTATAGAACATGGAAAAAATCATTTGCACAGGCATTACGTTGTTTCTTATTAATTGTGCAGCGTGTGCAGTGCATGGTTTGGGTTAAATTTAAACATCCTAAAATATCTCATGCTTGTAGTTAAACACTTGAATCACAAAGTCACATATGATCTAGCTACAACCTAATGTAGAATTGTATAGGTAGAATTCAACAGTATTATACTAATGGTGGTCATTCACTTCACATCATTATATTGATTATACTATCCTAGGCTTTTAGCAGACATTTCCATCCTGAGTGGAAAATGTGTCTAATTGTAATATTTTTGCTGAACATCTGGTTATAAATCTCTCTGGCTGAGCACAGGATTAATTAATTAGCATACCTCCCAATTATACTTACTTCTGCATATTATTTCACTTCACTAATGCTGCATTTTCTGTTTGTTAAGCAACATCCTGCTGTGTTTAGAAGAATTAACTGGGAAAGCTGTTTAATGCTGTTTATTACACGGTCAACTGGAGACTGTTTATCAAAATCAGCTCTGTAGCTGCCCCTAAGCAGATAAATCATTAAACAGTACAAATTAGAATTAATGAAAACAAATTACAAACGTATTATATAATTATATAGTAATTAAAATTTAATTTGTATATTTATCTTGTTTATTAAAATGTATGCAATTATGGAAGTAAATATGCAAAATGTATTATACATGACTATAAGTGTTTGCACAGCATATATTTTGTGTAGACAGAAAAGAAGTATATAAAAGTAAATCTCTTTCTTTGTCTCCTCCTGTAACTAAGCTTGTCCTTTTATATATTTCTTTCCATCTCTCTGTCCATCCATCCATCTCTCTCTCTCTCTCTCTCTCTCTCTCTCTCTCTCTCTCTCTCTCTTAGCTGATCTGAGCTGTAGGACACTGGATTATGGCTGTGACTGAACCCCACCACCATACTCCTATTTGCCATATTTCAGTTTTACACCATTCTCTCTCTTTCTCAGCGTTCATTGCACCCCGCCTCTGGAAAACACGCTGGTCCAGCATAAAATCAATGTTCCATTAAATTTTAATCATTAAGAATCATCAATAATGGCACCAGAACAGATGCTTCTGCCTTCAAATTCATGCTGTTCTCACTATGTTGGCTGGCACTGATCTGAGACCAGTCCTGCATAATGGATTGCAGTCTGAAAAGGATCACAGGATAATTCATGCAGCAAAGGCGTGTCCTGGATCAGCATTCATGAACAAGGCACTTCCATAAGCGAGTGCCTACTCTCTGATTGCTGTCTGCCAGGGGAAGCAAGGTAGTGTGACAATACCTATTGGAGATATTGTCCTTTTGTCCTTTTAATAGCCTCTTAGCTGTCTGACCCATAAGTCATTGGTATTAAATTGCTCCTAACTGGAATAAAGGTGTGTTATGGTCAATGGGTCCAGGGTAATTGAATTAGAATGGTATTAAAGTGGTGCTTTATACTGTGAATAAGACTTTCTCCACACTAAAATGGATAAGAACATATTTATATAAAAACTATCTTGGTCTTGGTTCATATAGGTGTTTTTAAAAGTAAAGAAGCCCATTTAACTCCCATAATCACACTACCTGACCATAATATTGCAAGCCCAACCAAGGATTCAAAAGAATCTCAGCAGCTGCCATCAAGCCACCAGAACCGTAAGTGTTATAATATTGTTTGTAACCATCAATGAACTATTGAGGTGGCAAGAAAATGCAACCCATTCTATTTGGATTGCAGCCCCTGCTTTCTATGAACAGTGTTAAAGGTTAAAGGTTAAAGGTAAGTAACAGAGAACATTAAGTATGTTTCTAAAGAGATAAACACTGGCTATGCATTTTGAATGTGTTGGAACAGGGAATACATGACAATAAAATCAAAAGATGATAGATATCAGTGTTTTGAAAGTCACACGCTGCAATAGACAGAATGCTGAAACAAAAATAATAAATAATGTCTTAAAAATAATGTCTGAATTTTATAATAACTATATGTCCTAATCATATGTATATTATGATAATATGTCCCAAAAGTGAGCATATAAATTGATGTTAATTGCAATTGAGAAATAATTTAGGAAGTATACCCACTAATACATCAATGTAAGAGCAATTACAACAGAAAACGGAATTATAACTAAAGTAACAGAATGACACTTTAACTTGCTTGTGCTATTGATTTTATTATTGTCATCATCATCATCATCATCATCATCATCATCATCATCACCATCATCAGTTTAATTCCCAATTTTAAATAACAGTAGCAGGGGGAAAAAAACCAAAAACCCTTATTCTCAATCATGGCTTATTGTTTTTCACATGTTTTGAGAAAGGGAGAGTGAGAGTGGGAAGGGGAGAGTAAAAGAGTGAAAATCTAAATTCAGTCGCTTGAGGACCATATGGAGGCTCATGAGTAGGCCACCATAAGTTGAAGGCTTTTGTTATGGAAATTATACTTTATTTTTGGCACTTTTCATTACTGCACAGCCAGGCTGGGCACATAGACAAAAGACAAAAAAAAGGGAAAAAAAAAATATCACAGAGAGAACATCGACAGATCTCCTAATACACTGAGAGAAATCCCAACTAGTCAAAGCAGCCTAGAGCAGATACTTAGCTAAAGAAGTCTTGTCCCTGATTTTGTGTATTCTGTCCAGGCTTTTACTGGTGCTAGTTTGTACTATGCAAAAAGAGCATGAAAAAGAGGAAAAAAGCAAAAGGCTCAAAATTTTCCACATGCAGTGTCATCTTATTGCTGTGACATATTTACAAATATATTTACAGGTAAATCAGAGAGGAACAATGTTTTCCCATCAAATCAGTTTCTCTTGGTAGTCCATGTGAAGGTTGGTAATTCAAGTGACGTTTGGGCAACAGTTCATTTACTAACATTGCTTAAGATACGTTATCGGTTAAATGCAAAGAAAAATAGAGGTAAGGCTAGTCGTAAATCTTTGAATGTAATTGTAAAGGCTTTTGTGTTAGCAAGGGCTTTGCATAATAGCTCTACGTTATTCCGTGGGTGTATCATTGCTTCTAATCTTAGGCTTAAAGTTGAAAAATGTCCAAAACATGATAAGTAATGACTTATTAAAGATGCATTCTCAAGTAATGAACTGGATGGAATTTGGTAAGTCATGCTGTCTGTGTAACTGCACTCGCAGGCTTGAACCATACAGGCTCGAGGACAATGAAAGTCAATCGTTAAGCAAGAGAGGTCACGGATGCATGGGCGGATGCATGGGTTGAGAAAATGGAGGAGGAGAGAGGAGGCGAGGGACGGGCGGAGGAGCTCATCTCTGATTCCCTGCGGGTTTCGCGCCATTACGGATATTGTGTCGTCCGTTTCAGAATATGCAAAACGCTGACAGTGCATTTGCCTGCTGCTGCAACTGTGACCTTCCACTTCAAGGTCAGACTCAGCCTCAATTACTCTTGCTGTCTCCCGCCTGTCCACTAGCACCTGTTCACCCTAAGAGAGGGGGACTGCAAGATGGAGTGATGGAGAGAGAATATGACAAACTGGAAGCAGAGAGAGAGAGAAATAAGAGGAAAAGAGAGGGAGAATTGCAGTAAGAGAAAGATGCAGGGAGGTACTGAGCACCAGAGAAGGACAGATGAGAAAACCATATATGGAGGCTTGGAGATATGGTTAAGAAAAAAGGATGAGGGCCGAACAAATACACAAGACTTCCCTCATTTACTGCGCTGTTGATCTGAAACTTTTAGAAAGTATCTAAAGCACACATACAGACACACAAAGCAAACTGCCCTCTGCATCACAGCGTTTGAACATCAGCGTTTCACTGCTGCACACAGTCTGCGCCGTCATTAGCGCTCTGTTTACTTCACCTTGTCACCGATGACAGATATTCGCTTTGAAAGTCATTCCTGACCGACCTCACATCAAACGGAGCCTGTCTAGTAGCTATGCTTCACATCATAGCTCCGAAACATCAATGTAGATGTTGATGAGGAGGACCATAATGAGATGGTAGTTTTGCGTTTGGGCACACCACACTTATCGCTTGTTTGTTCTTTCCACAGTGGCAGAGAGGTTTTATTTTTAGCACCTTTAAAACAGGCGTGTTCATAGCGGCTGCACAGTAATGCTAGATTATTAGCCTGCAGGTTAGCTGCCCTGTCAGGTTCTCTCCCGTTGCTAGAGTAGCCATTAAAGATAACATCAGTAGCTGTCTGACTAATCTACCCCTAGCACACTTCATTTAGAGCCCAGTTCGGATTTTCCATCTGTAGTGCAGATAAAAGTAACAGCATGCAGCCTGAATTTGCCATGGACGATGGTAATCCTGATAATCTGGTGTTTTTGGTGCTCATTTTTAGCGGCCTTACTTCAAAGGCAGGATGCTGATTGGGGTAAATGATGCTACATAGACTACGCGCTGCAAATGAATATAATGATTTAGCTATAGCAGACTATTTATCCTTTAATCTTGTGCACACTGACAGAGTGCTATCAGCATTATTAAAGACATTAAATGTGTTTCTAGCCTTGTTTTCGCACTTCAGTGATGATTCTCTCAGAATATGTCAACTTTCGGATAGAGTATATATTTATGTCTGCCATTGACTGAACAAATACATTTTAGAGCCTGCTGCTTACACCGCACATGTTCCTTTGTCTTGTATCTGAGCTGTATTGTGAGAGATTTTACCCAAACGTATTTACAGTTGTACACTTGTTAGGTACTGTATATTAGCATGAGGTTACTGTATCAGATTGCTGTGTAATATCTCCTAAAACCTCCCAGCCTACTTCCTGGTTTTAAGCAAGAGGTATATTTAAAAGGTATGAACTCGCATGTAATTGTTTCTTTTCCTGTTTTGTATTTCCAGCATATATGAACACATTATAATGAAGAGGTTATGTTTGTCAAAGTTTCTAATAATATTATGCCCTGTTTTGCTAAATAATGTCATAACTATGTGGCATGTATCATATTGTTCTACCATATTCCTGTTCTTCAATCATTTTAGGCATACTTGCATTCAAACGTATAAAAAACATCAGGTGGCACAACCCTCTGACCAGAAACAATGGGAGCTGAAAGTCTGAGAGCGCTAGTGAAAATGCTTTCTTTTTGTGTAGAAGCACTGATATGCAGTATTTACACTAGTGCTCTCAGCGAGATAATAACCCAAAACACATCTCAAAGCTTGAGGACACCTACTTGAAGACCAAAAAAGATCAAGGAGTGCAGACTGTCACTCCTTGATCTGACTGTCACCCAGACTTTCCACCACAGTCACCTAAGCCACATCAAGCATTTATGAGGGCACTTGAAGACAGGAAGCCAGGCATTCAGTAAAACCACAAGATGCTGTCTGGAATATTGTGAGATCATGCTGGGATAATATGGATCATCAGATTTTGCCAAACTGTGGAGTCTCTGATGGCTCAAGTGCATGATGTTATTACAGCAAAAGGGATAACATAGTCTGAAGTGTATGCCTTTTTCACTCAAATGGTTATGCTGATGATACAAGTTGTAATGAAAAGAATATTAAATTCAAGAAAAATTGAAAACAGAAGAATTTTCACTAGTGGTCTCACACTTTTGGTCCCCAGTGTATTCAGACAGACTATATAAACAGTTGTTCACATACACTTCTGAATCATGCATCATGCTCCTGAACAAGTTTCGAATGTCAGATGTGACACAACCAACTAAGGGCTTCTATTTTGTTATAATTTTAAGAAAATGCAGATGAAGTAACTAACTCATAAGGAAGACTCAAGTAAAAATGGTCATTTACATATGTTGAAAAAAATGTTTGAGAAAAAAATATTGAAAAGGGTTAGGGTTATGTATTGCTATGCAATGAAGAAATTACAAACCTAGACTTTGAAATGTACTGTATATTTTTATTAATGGGTGGTTGCACCACCTGACATTGTGTGGGTGGTGAAATTCTTGAAAAGTGAAATAGAAAATGGCAGTATATTGAATAAATTATTGCAGAGTCTGTCACTCATTTTCATTTGTATAACACCTGCCTAAAATGTGTGTTACACCTTATTTTGATGTGATTGAAGAATCTGAAACTGCCTGAAACTCCCTCTCTGGATGTAAACCTGGTGCTCTATATGCATTAAACTGGGTTTTAGGCTTAGTCACTATAGAAACAGTCACTATAAATATGGGTATCATCAGTACTATAGTACAGAGCCCTTGAGAAACCATAGTATATGCACACCATGTACTTCATTCATGCTCTCAATTCATGCATTTTGAATGAATAAAACTGTGCCCACAGTGGGTCCACAGCTGTGCTCTCCTCTGAAGATAATGGAAAGCTTTGGCAGCTAAGCAGGAGCAATCAAACATTGAAAAAAAATTGTCATATATGTATATTTAGAAAACTGTTGACTTATGTTCTAGTGAATGAAATGTAAAATGATGCTTTCCTCGACACAGACCCTTTTTTATGTATCCATACATAAATGTTCTCTTTGTTCATCTTGCCCTGCAACTAATTTACAATGAATTCAATGACTTCAATCTGTGCTTTCACTAGGCTAAAGCCCACACACCACTGATATCCTATTATTAAAAATCCGTCATACTATGGAGTGACTATGGAGGTACTATTGGTATTCTTTATATAACACGTCCCAGTGAAAAACGATATACTTTTATGGTTATATATACTGTATACTAGCTGTAGCTGACGACTGCCTTGTCAACTTATACATTACACTAAACTGCAGGTATGTTATCTTTAGAGCAGAGCACAAATGAACCAAAATGCAGTCAAAAGTTTGTTCATTTTACAGTAAAATTCATTAGATTGATCTTTTTCAGAGCATGATTTAGATCAATCTCGTCCTCATAGCTATGTGTGGCCAAACTACAAACTACAGTTTATGGTGTCTCTAGTCCCAATTGTTGAATAGTTACTAACAATGTTGTAACTGCTAACACAATTGACTGTCATCTAGCAACAACAGATGCCTTCATTTGACTGAATGAGGGAACACGTAGATGCCAAATGTAATGTTTTGCTTTTATGGTCACTGCTAGTCAGTTAACTAAGTCAGCTTCTTTAACTATGATATATTCCACACAAGAAATGAAGTTAATGTTTATGGATTGAACATAACATTTAGAATTACTGGTGCCCAAGAATCAGTGAGTATCCCAACTCAATAGAAAAATGACAACAATGAGATGGAGGATGACTTTTGCGGTTCATGTTCAGGCGGTTTCATTTATTGCCCTAAATAGTCTGCAGACAGGACAGCTAGGCTTATACACGTCCGTTGCCATGCCAGGAAAGAATTATTGCCTGCGAAGAATAATCATCTGCATTCAGACGTCTCAAATGCTGTACATTGTTCCTCTTCAGAAAAAAAAAGCTAAAAGTCCCTTGGACTTAACTACAGTTTTTCATGCATATAAACATTTTCTTTCATGAGCAGCATCTTACAAGATCAATGGCGATATTCAGTATTCCAAATACACAGATGAATAAATTAAATAAATTACACTATAAATAAGACAGAAAATAAATACATTACATAAAACAATAAATAGTTTATGAATAAATACATAAATAAAATAATACTGAGGTGGTAAGAAATGAGGTCACTATTTAGGCCGAGGTGAATGATGAAGGGATGACTTTGAGACGGAGTTCGTACCTGCCTCTGGGTGAGGTAATCATTGGACAGGAAGAGGGGAAAAGTATTCCAGGTGGAGTGAACACTTGAAGAGTTTTGTTTTAAGCCAAAATGGCAGAGGAAGACCTGCATTGTTGGTTAAGATTGCTTTTGTTACTCTTCAGGGAATCAGGGAAACGTCCTCATTAGTGTCCTGTGAACTGTTACTGTGTATTGGTTTGTATACTGAGATATTGCATCCTGTTATACAGGATTGACTGAGAACAACGGGTTTTAAACCGGAACTGTCTTTGAATTACATCTGCCTTATATAGTCCTCAGGCATGCTGAAAGCAAACAGCTTATTCTTGGTCCACGATATCCTCACATTTCCAAAGATCGCTCTTTGATGAGATGACTGGCACAAAAAAGACAATAAGGAAAACGCTGGAATCTGGCGCTGCAATATAAAAATAACACTTAAAGAGTGGCGAAAAAAGTTTTCAACTTTTCTGTGGCCTTTTTTGCAATTCCTTTCATAGTTAACAAGTCGAAGTTGGCAGTTGCAAAAGAATTCAGCTCTTAGCAAAACAAAACAAAAAAGCAGCATAAAAATACATGAGGTCATTTTTTGTTGGTTTCTAAAAAAGAAGGAACACTGTCATTGTCTGGTTTTTTTTCTCCTTTTTTGTATGTTTGCTATAAAATATCAGGAATCTAAATATTATTACTATAGTTATTAATATTATTATAGTCACTGATAAAAATTCACATGCCAGGCCTCGTAATAAGTGTGTGTATGTGTGGCTGAGAGAAAGATAGAGAAAAAGAGAGAAAATCATAAGCATAACAACTATGCTTATGTAGCTGTTCACAATTCGCAGTTATATTGAAGAAAAATCCAGCATCTGTTCATTATTGTCTGGTCATTATTAATATTTATTTTTTGTTTTGTTTTTGGGGTTGTTTTTTTTTTGCTTTTTTGTTGTTTACTCCTCAAAATGGTCTCAGCGAAAATATTGCTTTCTAAAAAGGGAGGAATTGGAAAAGGCGCGTTTGTTTCTGTGTGTGTAGTGTGAGAGAGAGAGAGAAAGGGAAAGAGAGGGAGAGGGGGGAAATAAATGGGGGTTATTTTTTAAGTTGGATAAAATGTAGATCTCAATCCTTTTCCCATCTCATCTGATTTCTCAGTGTGGTGCTCATCCTCAGTTCTCTGAGCTGGACTCGTCCTCGTCTCCGGAGCCCTTGAAGCATGCTGACTCGTAGTGCTTGTTCAGGTACGACTTGAGTGCAAAGGTCTTGTGGCAGCGCTTGCAGCGGTAGTGCTTGAAGGCTGAGTGTGTCTGCATGTGGGCGCGCAGGTTGGAACGGTCGGCGAAGGCCTTGCCACAGTGGGCGCATGCAAACGGTTTCTCGCCTGTATGCGAGCGCATGTGGCCCTGCAGCAGCCATGGTCGGCTGAAAGCCTTGCTGCATACGTTGCACTTGTGCTTGAGGTCATGTGTCAGCACGTGCATGGCCAGCGCCGGCATGGACACGTACACCTTCCCGCATGTCGGGCACTTGCGCGCCATCTTGCTGTCCAGGCTGCGATGCGTCTGCTTGTGGCGGCTCAGGTTGGATGAAGTGGCATATGTCTTGCCGCATTCGTTGCATGTGTGTCTTGTACCCGACTCCTTCACCTCTGTGCCATCCTTACACGCCTCCTTTACGTCACCTCTCCTGCGTGAGCGACCGTCTGAGATGTAGAAGCCATCTGCCGTGTATCCGTCACTCTGGCCCTCAGACTCGCCACTGTAGTAGCCATGTGCTGTCAAACCAGACTGAGGGCTGTCTGGATGCTCCAGATCCGGCTCACAGTAGTCCTCTCCTCCACTGCTGACCGGAGCGTAGAGAGGGTCAGACACAGCCGAGCTGAGCTTCTTCTCGCCCTGATATGCTGATGAACTGATGAAATCCTGGATGTAGCCTGGGGGAGAAGAGGCACAGTCTGTATTACATTTAGCAGACACTTTTATCAACTTACGATTCAGCTGAGCAGGAAAGGACTTCTTCAAAGCCTCAACAGTAGCAGCTTACAGAGAAAAGATTTGAACTCACAACCTTCCAATTAGCTTTATCCACTGAACGATGCTGTCTTTAAAAATCGCTCCTACACTTTGTTGTTCTTGCCTGAAATAACTTTCGCTTTATCATCAGGAGTACAGATTTTGCACAATAATCTATGCTCAGAAGGCCAAGAAAGCAATTTTTCTGCTGGGCAGGAAAGCATTCCTCTCCATCATCCTGATAAGATCAACGCTAGTCAATTGTGGACTCACAGAGTACAGTATAGTTGTACAAGTATAAGTACAGTATAAGCCCCAACACAGCCACCTGCCACTGGTGAACCCTTCAGCAAGGCCATTAACCCATTTGGATTGTACATCAGAAATATTGTCAGTTGTAAGTCACTTCGGAAAAGAGCATCTACTGTGACTGTGGAAGGAGAATTAAAATGATTAATGATCATTTCATTTCATTACTTCTGGAAGTATGATTAATCGTTTCCACTATATGTCCTTAGTCCTTTCATTGTTTTGAACTTTCGCACTCTGTTTGGACTTTAGAATGATCATCATTTGATCCTTCCAGTTCTGTTATGGCTAATTCTGAATGGTATGTACCCAGCAAGTGCAACAACAGAAAACTGACCTTGCTTTCGATTGTTATTGTCTGAGAACAGAACCCAGGGATGTCTGCTGGTACCCACTGATAACATTCTGGGCCTGTGATTTTCCTGCTGGCTTGCTCTTGTTCATATTTGGTTGGCAGGAGATGTTACTTCTTTTCAACGATGTAATGCTAAACTCAATGAAATTTGTCATTCTTTGTCTTAAGACATTTTAATAATGTGTGAGAGTATGGTTTGTAATGTGATGTATGCTTTGAAGTGGTGGAGCTGTCCGAAGAAATGTAATTTACAGGGAGGAGGCTACCCAAGCAAGTGAAACAATTATAAATTGTTCTAGTACGTAATTTTGGATGGGTTTTTTTTTTTTAACGAGTAAATTTTAACCACATGACAAAATCAGGCAGAGCAGGAATTTTCCTGTTACTCTAAGCACTGGCCAGAGAAGGCTCATAAGTTAGCTTAGCTCCTAGCATAATTAATTATATGTAACTCAGATGTATAAGAAGTTCCTGAGAAGCTGGTGCTGGGCTCGCTACAGGGTCCGTTACAGGGACTGGCGAGCACTTTCTTCTGCATCCAGTGAATTCTGGAACATTCTACTAAAATATTGATAATAAAGCTAGTAATGCCACTCATCTATTCAGGTTGTTATTTACCGGGTGACAACTCTGTAACTGTTATAACTGCCTATGAGACAGCACAGTCTCACAATCTTAGCCCACATTTATTTTCATAGAAACAAGTCAGTGTAGGTTACCAACAATGTTTTGAACTACAGCTCTGATTGTGTAACAACTTAAGTGATATAGGGAGCAAGTGTTTATATATGTTTTTCATTCTTTTAGATCAAGTTATTATATTGATTAGATCAGTTTATTAGATTTGATAAGATAGGGTGTGTGTGTGTGTTTGTGTGTGTGTGTGTTATATATATTGATAAAAAGTGTTATGAGGTGTGCATTTGTGTTGACATTATCACTAAAGTTTAATGTGAAGACAGAATTTTTTTTGTTAGAAGTAGATGTACTTTTGGATAGGAAGTATTAGAGGATAATGAAATTCTTAAAAGTAAAATGACTGGTAAAATTGGTCAGCGTTTCTATAAGCTGCACACAAGTTCATTACAACATTTTATCGACATATCAATATCATGTTGTCAAATTGCCCACCCTCTTCTCAACCTAGAAATAATGACTGCGCTCTCTCAACAGAACCCTTTCTGCACTTGTTCATTGGTAGATAAATGAGTGACCCTGGCCTGTCATTCAGTGACAGAGAGTAAAAGCAAGACAGAGAGAAACAGAGAGAGTGAGGGAGGACAGACAGAGGCAGTTGGGTTCTGCTAAAAGGTTTCCTGGCAGCCACTGAATCTTTTAAATCATTTCGGCCACATTATATCTGCGCCGGAGTGGCAGCCGTTCGTCTCGATGTTTTTAACCTAACAGCTATTGCATTGCACGCTGAGTGAGAAATCTTCTATCACATTTAACATGAGAACTAAAGAGCGTAGTGGAAAAGCCATTCAGCCAGGCCTGAACGCATCAAACCGGTGGAAATGAAGTATTGACTGCGTGTTAATGAAATTCTCCGTTTTCACACTGATCGATAGGCTATGTGCTGTAAAAGGCGACTCAACTCGTTGTGCGGTAAGCATACAGAGAAACCTTCAGAGAACGAGGGTCTCAATGACTGAGCTAGTCAGAGAAAAGCACAAGCGGATTAGGCGAGGAGGAGGAGGAAATTGCTGTTATTGTCTGAGGACAGCCACGGCATCACCTGCCTTGCTGTGGTAAGCTAGTTGAAGAGCCTTGAAGGGCCAGGATCATTATTAGACATGCAATTAGAGTGCTTTTAATGCTCTGCACTACAGTGGCCTTTCACAGCACAGCAATTCCGGAAAAGCCGCCTGTGGTGGAAGGCAAGCTCAGCCTGCTTTAAGGTGCTTAAAGTGCTTACACATGATAACACACAGCCCTACACATGATATCCATGTAACAGATAGACCTACAGCCTTTAAGCAAACTGGAAGACCATTGAATATTAAAATATCTATATAATAACAATAATATGAATTAATGACTTCACACATGTAAAATATATTTCTGAACCATTACATGGATTTCTGCAGCAATTACTTGTTAAGCTCTTCATCAAGTCAACTCATAATAACAGGCAAAATATTCTGCCTAAACTAATAACACAGAGACGATTGTACTTCATTACATTCAGTGATTGACCTCTATACTAAGAATCTCTTCAAAAGTAATGAGACAAAATTCCAAATATTGGTTGTAGAGGTGTCCCACCCCATTAAAAGGCACCCAAATTTTAATGACCTTGGTGATAATTAACCTACAATAACACAAACTATCTACAATTCAGTACTGTTAGTGCTTTCCTTAAGACTGGGCATCCTGCAAAGTTCCCACCAAAGCACCAATGTCTAGTGCTGCATGAGGCTAAAAAGCAAGTGACTTATGGAAATCTCTGTAACGTAATAATAAAGAGCTCTCCATGCAAGAAATCATACAGCAGTCAGCATCTGTTGATTACTGTTTTGCAAGTGTGAACAATGGCTACCGAAAGCACTATTGCTGCTAAAGGGCCTAAATCTACTGTATATGTCCCATTAATACTTGTAATAGATATCCTCTTCACATTTGAACATCTTTGTATTCACTTTGCACAGCAATATAGTACTTCTGAATATGTTATTGAATATGTGAAACTGTACGTCAATATAATAAAACTTAATTATATAGAAAAATTGATATAAACCAGAATTGGAGGATTTCAGCTACACTGCTTTCAACTAAATGAGGCGCAATAATATATTTAGTACTGGCTTGATATTTTCTTGTCCTATTGACAGTCCATAGCCCTATTAACATCCATGGTGTTCTTACTTTCATAAAACATTACTAATTACTACATAATACTAAAGACTAAAACATCAATGTAAGTCTAATAGTAGTTAGATAAAAACAGATAGTACTTAGTGTTTCAGGTAAAACAACTTGGAACAGTTCTACTGCTAACCTGATCATTTTTATACGACCTGATGAACAGTTAGCAACAATAAATAATCTTTAAACAAAATGGTCATTGTTTTACATAATTAAAGAAAGAATTGAGGTCAGGATCATGACAAGTGTGATTGTGTGCCAGTGATTATAAAGTCAAAGCCATAGTCTCTTCACACTACATCTACGTCGCCTTTGGTGAATATAAAAGGTCATTACCAGGCTTGGGTTTGCCTAGAACAGAGCAGTCTGTGTGAGGACATCTATTTTTAAATGTTTCTAAAGCTTCTTGTGTATGCTGTTATACTTTTATGTACAAATCCCAAATAAATACTAAAACATTATGCAGTAGCAAATTGTTTTTATATTAAAACAGCTCTTTAAAATAGTAATACTAATCTATAAGGTTCTTTAAAATATTGATGTCAGGATGTAAGGGGCTGTGAGTGCGTCTACGCTTTTCACATTGTCTCTCATTGAACAGTCAAATAATCCTGTGTTTTGCATTGATTTCCTACACTGATCAAATCTCATTTGCTGGTTATAAATTATATTAGTCCTGCTCGACACCAGAGCCGCTGACACAGGCATATTCTACTGACAGGAAGTGCACATTTGGATTTCCGGCTCTGGCTTACACTGACTGTAACTGCTGTATGTGAGATATATTAAGTCCCACACCACTGCAGGATAAATTTTCACACTTAAAAATAAATTTTAACACTAGAGTTGGATACATTTTCACACTAGAGTTGTCACATGTAAACAAATACGTTGGCAGGAGACGTGTTCTTTTTATAATTAAGCTGACTTAATTATGACGTTTTACACAATTTCTTCAATGTGTAAGCATTAGGCCAAAAGTAAGTATAGATGAATTCTCCTATCACTTTTATGTTCGTAATCCATCATAACATAAAACAGACTGAGACTCTTAGTTGAAATGTCATGCTGTCATGAATAGGTCTGCTGTTTTTTGCAACAGGTGGAAAGGCATCACTTTTTGAGTCTTTCCACTTTCCTCTTTCACTCTCTCATGCTTTGCCTAAATCTCCCTGTCGGCTTATCTCTGAAAAAACATCACAGCACAACAGAGGGAAGCGGACATCTGCTACCCAAATCTGCCGAGAGAGAGAGAGAGAGAGAGAGAGAGAGAGAGAGAGAGAGAGAGAGAGAGATGTTTGGGGATGGGAGGGCACAAAATGTCCCTAGATTAGCTTTGACTTGCTTGGCATATCTGAATGAAGGGGCCCACCCATACTCCTGACCTGTGATGCTATTTGTCCTTTAATGTCAGCGCATCAGGACTGTTTATCATTAGATGATCAGGAATCATTACTGCTCGTGGCACTCTCGCTCCTTGCTTTCTTTGTATATGTTTTTCACCCTCCCCCTTTCCGGTTATTTTATATTTGCACTTGTCTCCTGTGGAGTCAGTGATTGAAATCTTGCCCCCCTACCTGGTTTCATATGTTGCTAATGGAAGGCACAGAGAGCAACAGACTGCGAGAAAGAGAGCGAAAGAGGTAGTGTCATGTGCTAGAGAGAAGGACGAGGGAGGATAGAAAGGTAACGTATGTGCTATGGGGGTGGACTGGGCAGCGGTGGAAATTCAAAGGAAATACAAGCACATTATCCAATCACGCTTCAGGTCTCTTTTGGTCCAGACAGGGTCTCATAGCCACGGGAGACTGACCACATAGGGAGAGGAGCTTTTAAGTTAGCACTTAGCATTAGCCGTGGCTGCAAAAGAAACACGCTATGAGCACCACGCAAGAGCCCGGTCGCATGGCCTTATTTACATAAGCCAATCGCTACGCCGTGGCCTGGATTGTGTCCACACACCAGCAGAGTCAAAAAACACAAAAGTCGGGACGCAGCATGCGCAGGACAAGATAAGGGTTTAAGGATTATAGGAGACTAAAACAAGAACAAAACCCCCAAGCTTTATGAAACATCTGGTGATCATTCTACGATTGTTGCTGTCTAAGAATCTCTATCACCATAGTATTTCCATGCTAATAATACGCCTGGACGCATAAAAGTACGAAGCATGTAAGTGACAGACAGCAGGCACATGCACATTTCCACACACTCACCATTCTCGCTGAGTCGGATGCCCAAACTGGTTACGGAGTCTGTGATGGAGCGAGTGAAAGTGAACGACTCATCCAGGTGATGATGGTGATGATGATGGTTAGATGCCACCACAGCAGACGAGGAGAAATCATCCAGCTTTATCTTCTTTACCAGAAAGGAACGTGGCATGGTTCACACACGGTCAGTGCACACACACACTAGCAGCATGGACGTCGAACACACACACACACAAAAAAAAGATTTTAAAAAAGCTCCTTGAGGCAAAAACAGCAGTTGGACCGTATATCCAAAGGATCAACTTAAGGAAAGAAAAGATCCAATAAAAAAGAAACGGATTAAAAGAATGTGGGATGGAGATAAAGGAGATGGAAAGCAGACAAGAAGAGAGGAGGACAATGCAATGCTGTGTGTGCGCTACTGTACAGACCATACAGACATGCATACACTCTCTCTCTCTCTCCCATTCGTGAAAAAAAAAGAAAAAAAATCTACTGGTTCATGACTGGATAGCTCCTGGGCTGCAGTGGAGTATGCTAAGAGAAAGGAGAGACAGAGAGAAGAGAGAAGGAAGAGAGAAAAGACAGAGAGAAGAGAGAGGGAGAGACTGTGATGCGAGACTAGCTGAGATCAGCAGTCAGGCAGGCTTATATAGGGCAGCATTCGGAGAGATCAGGTGGTACCCAGCTATGGAGCTGCTTAGCTTTAATCCATCAAATGTCCCCCGGGACACACATCAAATTACTACTGAACCGTCTGTGCATTCATACACACACACACACACACACACACGCAGGCGGAACGTGAGCAGACCCCCTTCTGACACCCCCCCTCCTCCTCCCATTCACCCCCACTCATTCAAGGATGCAAGATAAAGACAGAGGGAGGAGGCAGACGATAAAGCCATGTGGCTGCGGGTGAGGTGGGGGGTGGTGGGGGGGCGCTCCATGTCCTGTCCGCTATTGTTTTCAAATGAAGTGACACAGTTTATGTTGTGCATTCTTACATGTGGTGCATCCTCTCACTGCCTTCTTGCCCCCTGCTTGTATAGTTACCCCATCCCCCAGAAGCGGTCCCCACAATCCTAGCACAAGCACATCATACAAACATACAAACATACTGATAATGATTTAAGCGATTAATACCCTGCTCGTTCTGCACACAGACTGGCACTTCACAGCAACACTACAACCCTACTTTCTCCTTCAGTCTACCCCGCTGTGCCCTCAAGATGTCTGCCCTACTATGTGCAGCAAATTAATTACAAAATTAATTAATTTTAATCTCTGCCGTTCTGACAGCATGTAAAATTAGACCATACATATGCTAATTTGAGATGGGTTTACCTCAGGAATTCGAGGATGCAAACTCAGATTACATTCACATGGAAATGTTGCATATGTTTGACAAGCATCGGTTCATTATTCGGCTACTGAACGCGAAAGACAAAGCCAGAGACTATTATTATAATCTATGCAGCCTCGTCAACAGGCGACGTCTGTGGACGATTCCATTGCTCTCCCGATATTATGCAATCTCACATACATTAATATATGATATACGTTCAACTATTTTCAGGCATTAAACCATTTAGAATTTAATATGTATTCCAATTCATAAACTAAAATGGAAGTGTTTAGCCTAAGTGCTGGATCTTGCACACCTTCCCTTAAATTACAGTATCTGTGTCTGCCTGAGGTCTTTAGGGTTTGCAGCTTAGCGTTTAAAGAGGGAAAAGCCCTAAAATGATCTAAGTGTCCCTTAGCAGGGCTGTAAAGGAGCTCCTTGATTACACTGGCATATGGTGAGGATACAGCTCTGCATCCTGCTTAGGATTCTTTAAGGCAAGACTGAAAAGTTTTATAGTTATAAAACACTTGCATTGTGTTTTCTACCTTATTTTTCTTTCTTTTTTTGTGTTATAAAGTTAATTTCTCAAGGCTGAAAATTATATACACCAACCAGCCATAATGTTAAACCACCACTTTGTTTCTACACTCAATGTCATTTTTATCAGCTTCACTTTCCTTTAAATGTGCACATTGTAGTTCTATAATTATAGGCTGTAGTCCATTGGTTGCTCTGTATACTCTGTTAGCCCCCAAGCACCCTGTTCTTCAGTGGTTAGGACCACCACACAGAGGTGGTTTATTCTTGGTTGGTGGACTATTCTCAGTCACACTGAGGTCTTTAAAAACTCCAGCAGCACTGCTGTTTCTGACCCACTCGTACCAGTGCAACATACAGTAGCATGCCACCGCCATGCCATAATCTTCACTTGCAGCTGACCACTGTAAAGCATCACAAACTGGGTATCACCTTTACCTGGGGGAGTATGAAGCTTCATTTCAGTGATTGGTATGTCAATCAAACAAGGAGGCAGCACAGACACAAAAACAATGTTTCATGATTACAAAGCAGAACCGTTGTATAACATCTCTAACATTTTATGAGGTAAGAATAATCTCAAAAAGTATATTTGAAGAAAGACAAACTGATTTTGATTTAAGTGGATTCAGAGAGAAGCTAAATACAATTATTGGTCTTGCTTGGTGTAAATCCAGTTACATCTGAATGCCTTTTGGCAAATAGAGTGGCAAACATATACCAAAACCAAAGAGAGTAATGATAATACCTGTACTTATGTACAAGCTGTATCCACAGGAACTACACTGGAAAACTAGCTGATAACATCACAGCATCACTGCTTACTTTAACATACATAACCTTAAGACTGTGGTAGCCTAGTGGTTAAGGTACTGGACTCTGGAGCAGAAGATCCAGTGTTCAAATCCCACCTCTACTAAGCTGCCATGTTGGGTCCTTGAGCAAGACCCTTAACCCACAATTGCTTGGATTGTAAGATTGTACCAATTGTATATCCCCCTGGATAAGGGCGTCTGCTAAATGCTGTAAATGATACAGAGAGCTGGATTTAGTAATAGCAGTGGGACTGTGGTAGCATATCGGGTAAGGTACTGGACTACGGACCAGAAGGTCCAGGTTTCAAATCCCACCTCTGCCAAGCTGTCACTGTTGGGTCCTTGAGCAAGGCCCTTAACCCACAATTGCTTGGATTGTATCCATTGTAAGTCGCTCTGGATAAGGGCGTCTGCTAAATGCTGTAAATGTCAAAATAAAAAAAAAATTAAGACAAAATCTCTGAAGTCAGACTTTTTAGAACGTGGAAAACATGGCTACGTTATGGTTGGGATGGGGGTGGGGAGCACGAGACATAAAACATTTCAAGCAGACAGTATATATTTGATTCTAACAAATGCATACAAAGTCATGATCTCCAGAAACTCTCTTCATATTGGAACTTTATTAATTAACCAATAGATTTGAAAATTAAGTGTCGTAAACAGTGCCAGACTTCAGTTCAGCTACGATAGAAATGGTACATAGAGTTCACAACTTAGAAAATGCTCTAAATAACAGAACACATACCTGAGGGTATGACAAATATATATACATATTGACACGTAATTAATCATCTAAATTACACTCTCAAATAATGAAAACAATCCCAACAAGCCAGATCTGTAATTCAAGCTGGTAGCCACTGAGGACATCATGCCCATCCTGCCACTAATCAGGGAGGCTGCTGACACAATGCCTTACAAAGCATTAGAAGCTACTGTCTGTTTTATGAAAATAAGATTTCAAAAGGGACTTATTCCACTTTTATTAGCAACCACCTCTATTGTTGTCGGTTCCAAAGGTAGAAATACAAATGTATGGATATTATTGTTAAAACAACATTCACACTGTTTATTGCAGAAAATGGCAAAATACTGTATATACCTCACAACTATGCCATTCATGTGGGAAATGGTAGTTGTTTTACATTATTTACCTACATAAAGGGCCTAAAACATATTTAAGTTTATTACAGGAATTGCTCGCTAGCAAGTTAATAGCACTGGCTGATGCAGCTTAGCTGTCTATTATCATTACTTATCATAGGCTCCAGTGTGGACTTTCTGGGGGTCTGGAATGGATTAATTCATTTTACATTTTTTGTTATGGGAAAAATTTGCTCGGTACTCGGTACATTTTCGAGGACTGAGGTACCACTGTATATTTGTTTAAGTTGTTAAAACATATTAATAAAACATCTAAGACAGCCCCTTTAGGGAAACTGTTGTAAACTTGCTCAGGTACAACCAATCACCTTCCAGACATCCATTATTGTTGTTTTGATTACTTCAGAGTAAAACTAGCTGTCCCTTGAGGATTCAACTAGTAGTAGTGCATCTTGTTGGTTGGATTGGTGCTTTTAAAATAGCTCCAGGATAAAGCTGTGGAAAGGCACCAGTTAAAAGAAGGACACACAAACATTTTAGTGGCTTTAACTATCCCTCTGAGAGCCATTCAGAGAATTATTCAAAAGTTTGAAGTCCACTAACACCAATACCACCAAACTAAATTGGGATGTCCCTCCATATTGTTCAACATATTGATCAGGGAAGCTACCAAGAGGCCAGTTTTGGTCTTGAAGGGCTTCCAAGTCTTTATCCCCAAGATTGGTACTATGTACATGGGTCAACTGTCTCACAGTCTTTACATAAGGCTGGCCTGTTTGGCAGGGTGGCACAGTGCCATACTGAGTCTTATTTGCACATCTGATGCTATGTGGTAAAAGGTTTTATGGTCAGATGAGACAAAGAACTTTTGGTAGTGAAATCCCAGCATTATATTTGGAGATAAACCAAACCCGTCACATCACCTAAATTACACCATATTACTTTGAAACATGGTGGTAGCAAAGGAAAGGAAAATAGATGATCCCAGATACACCAGAATTCTTGAGGAAAATCTGTAGCACTCTGGTAGGCAGCTGAAGATAGTCAAGAGGTTCACCTACCAGCACCAAAAATCAACACAGTGGCTTAAGGATTGGAAGGTGAATGTCTTTGAGTGGCCAAGTCAGAACCCTGACCTAAATCTGATTTGAAGAGAGGAGTCAACTGCTGCTCACAAAATTTCACAGAACTTGAACAATTCTTCAAGTATGAAGGGCCAAACATTCCGCTAATCTAAATGTGAAAAAATGGTAGAGATCTATACAAACAAACTGATGACTGTAATTAAACTGACTGTATGTACACCAATCAGCAATACCATTAAAATCACATGCCTAATAGTTTGTAGGTCACCCTCATGCTGGCAAGGCTTTGGCTCATTGAGGCATGGACTTAACAAGACCTTTGAAGGTGCCCTGTGATACTGGCCCCAAGACATTAGCAGCAGATCCTTTAAGTCCTGTAAGTTGGGCCTGATCAGGCTGGTTTGTTCAGCATATCCAATATATGCTTGAGCAAACTGAGATCTGGGGAATATCTTACACATTTTGTCATGTTCCTCAACCATTTTTGAAAAGCTTTTGCAGAGTGGCAGAGCACATTACCCTGCTGCAAGAGGCCACTGCTATGAAGATGTGTACCAGGGCTGAAACAATCTTTAGGTAGGTAGTATCTGTCAAAGTAATATCTACATGAATAACAGCACCACAGGTTTCCCAGCAAAATATTACATGCACATCACAGTGTCAATGTTATTCATGTCACCTGCCACCTGCTTTTAATGTTATGGCTGATCAGTGAATAATTATCAGTGACTCAACAAAGTGTTTAAAAAGAGGTTCATTATTTTAGTTTTGTATTTTCAAGTAATTTTCAGAGCTGTTTTTTTCTTGCTAATTGATGTTTTATGGCACTATGTATAAATAAAGCTGGAAAATATAATGGGTTTTGATTTCACAAAAATCTGACTTTTTCAGTGGGGTATGACAATTTTCAATGGGCACTGTAAGCTCACTGGCTCATGTCTAATTTTAGAATTTGTGCATAAAGATACCTGTGACGTACAACAAAAGCTTATAGAGCAAGATCAAACTGTGAAGCTGGTGGTACTTACTGGGCCAATACTAGTAATGTTGTACCCAGAAATTCATGTATCTTCCTGGTCTAGTTCCTGAACAGACCTTGTATAGCTCCTAGTCAGCGCTGGTCAAAATGTAGTACAAAGTAATTCATTACTGTAATCTGATTACTGTTCTCTTGTAATGAAATATAACATTACTGTTTAATTTGCTGTAATCTCGTTACATTTAGTGACTTAACAGCTTACCTGATGCTCTGTGCTTCTAACAAATAACAACTTGTTAATTACCTGAAATGCAATTACAATATAGCTTGAATTTCATCTATACAATTCTAGTATCTGGTCTTTGATGTCATTGTCACACATTTACACTGTATGGCATAATTCATGGGATTTATTCTGTTATACAGTACTAAAGGGACTGTTTGTCCTGATTTTAAGTTTGTATCGATTTGCGTGGGGAGTCACGTAGAAATAAAGAAAGTAGGAGAGTGATTATCAGACAATTAATTCAGTTTTTATTTAGCTTTCCCAGCACTGGACTTGGGAGGTATTAAATGTACAACAGCAGAAGATTATTCAGGAGAGTCCAGTGTACAAGTTTTCAATGATTATATCAGCCACACTAATCTGGGCTTCTCTCTTCAGTTAATTGAGAGCAGTCTAGTAATCAGATGACTATTCTGTACTAAATTCAAAAGTCCAACATTTGTATTGTTATTTCTAGTTCGTGAAAATTTCTAATGAACATGATGCATCACAAAAGCAAGTCTCCAGGCTGGGACTGTCCCTGTTCATCCATCTGGATACATTCACCATGCACCATAAATTTAGGGCTTGGAGTATACAGTATGTGCATGAATAGAACGTGAAGTCAAGCAGTAAATAAGCCACTCCAGTGTTTTGTAGTTCACCCGGTAGCGGTAAGAGCCACATTCTAGTAAATGCACCTTTAATGACAAGGTGTATGACATAACTAAGTGTTCTGCCCCAGCCTATCAACCTCAGCTATAGATGAAAGTGAGTGTCAGGCAATCTGGTTTGCTCTGATGAGTACTAATAAGTTCTGATATAACTCATTTAACAGCCAGCCACCAAAGATGTCAATCTCTCAAACTAGCTTGGTCTGACTTGAGCAACTTATCAATCTATAGAATCAACTGGCGGAACGAGACTCAGAAAACGCGCACTGTTGCATACAAAAGAAATCAGACCCACATCGCTCATTTAGCACAAGGAGAACAGAGAAACAGATCACTGCAAATCAAACATGACAGATATTATGAAGATACTCCGACTACAGCAAGCAGAGAGAGAGAGAAGGACACGGAGACACCAGTCTGAATCTGAAAACTATGTGCCTGACAATTGAGACTTAATACAGAGCTTGAGTGAAGCTGATTTACTGATAGACATTGTGCAATTTCTAACTTTGTTTTATCACAGGCCAGTGATTCACAAGCATATAGTCTCAATAAAACTGTCACCGCAATGAACATAAATATCTATACATACTGGCATAGGACTGTCAATGTGCACCTGTCCCTGTTTTAGATATTTCTCCACTTTAAAATGCATAGCATTGCATTTATTTTGAGCTGTAATCCATCAATTTGTTCCCAGTAAACTACAGCAACAGCACCCTATCTCTGTTTTTTCATCAATTGTCATCTAATTGAGAAGACAGAAGCACCCCTGTAATGCACTTTGCTTTGCTATGGACTAGGTTGCTCACTGCAACACTCCTGCTGTGCTAAACTACTTCATCAAGACCAGTCATATATATGTACATACATACCTAAATACATACAGTGCCTTGCAAAAGTATTCGGCCCCCTTGAACTTTTCAAACGTTTGCCACATTTCAGGCTTTAAACATAAAGATATGAAATTGTAATTTTTTGTGAAGAATCAACAACAAGTGGGACACAATCGTGAAGTGGAACAAAATTTATTGGATATTTTAAACTTTTTTTAGAAATAAAAAACTGAAAAGTTGGGTGTGCAAAATTATTCGGCCCCCTTGCGTTAATACTTTGTAGCGCCACCTTTTTGCTGCGATTACAGCTGCAAGTCACTTGGGGTATGTCTCTATCAGTTTTGCACAATGAGAGAATTACATTGTTGCCCATTCTTTCTTGCAAAACAGCTCGAGCTCAGTGAGGTTGGATGGAGAGCGTTTGTGAACAGCAGTCTTCAGCTCTTTCCACAGAGAATCTCGATTGGATTCAGGTCTGGACTTTGACTTGGCCATTCTAATACCTGGATACGTTTATTTGGTGAAACCACTCCATTGTAGATTTTGCTTTATGTTTTGGATCATTGTCTTGTTGGAAGATAAAATCTCCATCCCGGTCTCAGGTCGTTTGCAGACTCCAACAGGTTTTCTTCCAGAATGGTCCTGTATTTGGCTCCATCCATCTTCCCACCAATTTTTAACCATCTTCACTGTCCCTGCTGAAGAAAAGCAGGCCCAAACCATGATGCTGCCCCCACCATGTTTGACAGTGGGGATGGTGGCGTTCAGGGTGATGAGCTGTGTTGCTTTTACGCCAAACATAACGTTTTGCATTGTGGCCAAAAAGTTTGTCTGACCAGAGCACCACCTTCCACATGTTTGTGGTGTGTCTCCCAGGTGGCTTGTGGCAAACTTTTTATGGATATCTTTGAGAAATGGCTTCCTTCTTGTCACTCTTTCCATAAAGGCCAAATTTGTGCAGTGTATGACTGATTGTTGTCCTATGGACAGAGTCTCCCACCTCAGCTGTAGATCTCTTGCAGTTCATCCAGAGTGATCATGGGCCTCCTGGCTGCATCTCTGATCAGTCTTCTCCTTGTTTGAGCTGAAAGTTAGAGGGACGGCCGGGTCTCGGAAGATTTGCAGTGGTCTGATACTCCTTCCATTTCAATATGATCGCTTGCACAGTGCTCCTTGAGATGTTTAAAGCTTGGGAAACCTTTTTGTATCCAAATCCGGCTTTATACTTCTCCACAACAGTATCTCGGACCTGCCTGGTGTGTTCCTTGGTCTTCATGATGGTCTCTGCGCTTTAAACAGAACTCTGAGACTATCACAGAGCATGTGCATTTATACGGAGACTTGATTACACACAGGTGGATTCTCTTTATCATCATCAGTCATTTAGGTCAACATTGGATCATTCAGAGATCCTCACTGAACTTCTGGAGTGAGTTTGCTGCACTGAAAGTAAAGGGGCTGAATAATATTACACGCCCCACTTTTCAGTTTTTTATTTATAAAAAAAGTTTAAAATATCCAATAAATTTCATTCCACTTCACAATTGTGTCCCACTTGTTGTTGATTCTTCACAAAAAATTACAATTTCATATCTTCATGTTTGAAGCCTGAAATGTGGCAAAAGATTGATAAGTTCAAGGGGGCCGAATACTTTTGCAAGGCACTGTACATCCATACATCCATACACACACAGACACACACACACACACACACACACACACATTTACATTTACATTTACAGCATTTAGCAGACGCCCTTATCCAGAGCGACTTACAATTGATACAATCTTACAATCCAAGCAGTAGTGGGTTAAGGGCCTTGCTCAAGTACCCAAAAGTGGCAGTTTGGTCAGAGGTGGGATTTGAACCCTGGACCTTTTGGTCCATAGTCCAGTACCTTAACCGCTAGGCTACCACAGTCACACACACACACACACACACGCACACACACTCAATGCCAATTTAGTATAATCAATTAACCTAACACACATGTCTTTGGACTGTGGGAGGGAACCGGAGTACCTGGAGTAAACCCACACAGACACGGGGAGGACTTGCAGGGGAGGACTTTAGATGTAAAAATAATGAAAAACATGATGAAATTAGCTGAGATTTTATCTGAGAAACTGCTATTGTGAATCTGAAATACTGAATCACTTTGTACTGAATTATGAATCATGAATCAAGTTTCAGCTGAAACAAATCGTGTGGCTTGGCTCATACAAATTTAAGCAAGTGCATAGAGTACTGTGCAACCAACGAAAACTGAGACAAATTTTTTTGGTCAAAATGCGTCGACAACCAAATTCGACAAGTTCCGAGGCGGTCGAGAACTGAGGTATCACTGTATTTAGCTCCTTAATCGTCTTCAAATGTCTTCAAGTATCTGAACAGTAATTGAAACATGCTGTGTTACTTAATCTTATCATTTGTCATGGGGAGGATAAGGAGGATAACCCATTATTCAGTGGGTGCAAACAGAGGTACACATTGGACAGGGCATCATTCTACTACAGGTTTCCATAAACATACCCCCAAATCTACTGTGGTGCGTGAAAGTTTGTGAATCCTTTAGAATTTTCTATATTTCTGCATAAATATGACCTAAAACATCATCAGATTCACACAAGTCCTAAAAGTAGATAAAGAAAACCCAGTTAAACAAATGAGACAAAAATATTATACTTGGTCATTTATTTATTGAGGAAAATTATCCAATATTGCATATGAGTGAATGGCAAAAGTATGTGAACCTTTGTTTTCAGTATCTGGTGTGACCCCCCTGTGCAGCAATAACTGCAACTAAACGTTTCCTGTAACTGTTGATCAGTCCTGCACACCGGCTTGGAAGAATTTTAGCCCATTCCTCCGTACAGAACAGCTTCAACTCTGGGATGTTGGTGGGTTTCCTCACATTAACTGGTCGCTTCAGGTCCTTCCACAACATTTCGATTGGATTAAGGTCAGGACTTTGACTTGGCCAATCTAAAACATTAACTTTATTCTTCTTTAATCATTCTTTGGTAGAACGACTTTTGTGCTTAGGGTCGTTGTCTTGCTGCATGACCCACCTTCTCTTGAGATTCAGTTCATGGACAGATGTGCTGACATTTTCCTTTATAATTCTCTGATATAATTCAGAATTCATTGTTCCATCAATGATGGCAAGCCATCCTGGCCCAGATGCAGCAAAACAGGCCCAAACCATGATACTACCACCACCATGTTTCACAGATGGGATAAGGTTCTTATGCTGGAGTGCAGTGTTTTCCTTTTTCCAAACATAACGCTTTTCTTTTAACCCAATAAGTTCTATTTTGGTCTCATCTGTCCACAAAACATTCTTCCAATAGCCTTCTGGCTTGTCCATGTGATCTTTAGCAAACTGCAGACGAGCAGGAATGCTCTTTTTGGAGAACAGTGGCTTTCTGCTTGCAACTCTGCCATGCACATCATTGTTGTTCAGTGTTCTTCTGATGGTGGACTCATGAACATTAACATTAGCCAATGTGAGAGAGACTTTCAGTTGCTTAGAAGTTACCCTGGGGTCCTTTGTGACCTTCGAGAACTATTACATGCCTTGTTCTTGGACTGATCTTTGTTGGTCAAACACTCCTGGGGAGAGTAACAATGGTCATGAATTTCCTCTATTTGTACACAATCTGCCTAACTGTGGATTGGTGGAGTCCAAACTCTTTAAAGATGGTTTTGTAACCTTTTCCAGCCTAATGAGCATCAAAAACTTTTTTTCTGAGGTCCTCAAAAATCTCTTTTGTTCATGGCATGATACACTTCCACAAACGTGTTGTGAAGAGCAGACTTTGATAGATCCCTGTTCTTTAAATAAAACAAGGTGCCCACTCACACCTGATTGTCATCCCATTGATTGAAAACACCTGACTCTAATTTCACCTTCAAATTAACGGCTAATCCTAGAGGTTCACATACTTTTGCCACTCACTAATATGTAATATTGGATAATTTTGCTCAATAAATAAATGACCGAGTATAATATTTTTGTCACATTTGTTTAACTGGGTTCTCTTTATCTACTTTTAGGATTTGCGCGAAAATCTGATGATGTTTTAGGTCATAATTATGCAGAAATATAGAAAATTCTAAAAGGTTCACAAACTTTCAAGCACCACTGCACACGTTGCAAACCCCAAATTTCCCAGGACCTCAGGAACTGCCATTTCTAGCAGCTGACTCTTACCATCAAGACACTGGAATGCCTAATCAGTAATTAATAAATGGATTACAAGCAAAGCTTTGAACACAAAAATCTAAGAAAAACTAGCTTGAGCACGTAGGTGTGACTGTGTAGTCTTATTTCAGCAGGTTGCTGGTGTTGGGTGTGATCTTCATTCCCACTCTGAATGGTCGACTTCATTTAATGGGATGATGTCAGCATCTGCTCCATCATTGCCTCTTTTGTGCCGTTATGGCGGCTGGTTCTTTGTGCTCACAAAGCAAGGCCTTTCAATTCAATCGTCCCTTGTCAGTAGAATCTACACTTAATTAAGTGCTTGAGCACCCTTTTTTCTCTCTTTCTGTCTTTTTTCTGTCATTCTTTGGTTTGGTACATAATTTCTAAGGGGCATACAGAATTTAAATTGAAGGTGAAATAATGTTATTGAGGTGTGAGAGGCAAATGGAGGTGACAAAAGGCTTATTCATGAGTAGCCGTGCTTGCACACGGTTTGAACCATGAAAAGTAGCTCATATATTAGAAAACACAGGAGGCAGCTGGTCTGTATAACCAAACAAACAGTATTTTACTTTGTACCCGAATGTTATATTATACTGATTTCTAAATACAAAAGCACCTGTCTCTGATGTGTTACTGAGGATTTTGGAAGTGGATGTGAGAAAATCTTATGAAGTGATACCCACACAGACATTGTTGATTCCCATAGATAAGTTTAAGCAGAATACTTTGAAAAATAATTGTTTACAGTGAGTAAATACACTGTCCTAAATGTATTTCGTTAAATATTCTTATCAAATAAAAAATGCATTGAAAACACATTAACAACATTCTTCATAAAGGCCTAAGTAAAATGTTATGTTCTTCCTCAATCTGACAGAAGTGGATCTAGGAGGGGTTAACAGCAGTGATAGCTGGTGGTTTTTAAAATATAGGAAGTGCATGTTCACATATGATCACTTCTGTACACACATTTTACTGGCTAGCCATAGCAATCCATATCACTGGGATTCTTCTGTCCCTTCAGTGGGTTGCTTCATGCAAATCCATTTTACATAATAACAAATCTTGCTATTTTATCTTCGTAAATTGTAAATCTTGTAAATAAATTGTCACTGGTAATGACTTACAGATGTTTATGAGAAAAAGCACACCAATTAAAGCTTATTTCAGTTAATTAAATATTTTTTGCTGTGCAAAAAGCACTTGCCCACACTTCATTAACAGTCAATGAAGATAGTTTTCCACTTACTTAGTCCTTAGACTCCCAGAGACGCATGAGCATTGATACATGTCTATTAAGTCTGTTCCTTGAGCTTCAAGGCATGTTTTGCATGCCGTGCTTGTTTACTGAATAAAATGATCCAATAATACATATTAGTGAGTGGCAAAATTATGTGAATCTTTAGGATTAGCCGTTAATTTGAAGGTGAGATCAGAGTCAGGTGTTTTCAATAAATGGGATGACAATCAGGTGTGAGTGGGCACCCTGTTTTGACTCTGTCAAAGTCTGCTCTTCACAGCACATATTTGTGGAAGTGTATCATGGCACAAACAAAGGAGATTTTTGAGGACCTCAGAAAAAGAGTTGTTAATGCTCATCACACTGGAAAAGGCTACAAAACCATCTCTAAAGAGTTTGGACTTCACCAATCCACAGTCAGACAGATTGTGTACAAATGGACTAAATTCAAGACCATTGTTACCCTCCCCAGGAATGGTCGACCAACAAAGATCACTCCAAGAGCAAGGCGTGTAATAGTTGGCGAGGTCACAAAGAACCCCAGGGTAACTTCTAAGCAACTGAAGGCCTATCTTACATTGGCTAATGTTAATGTTCATGAGTCCACCATCAGAAGAACACTGAACAACAATAGTGTGCATGGCAGGGTTTCAAGCAGAAAGCCACTGCTCTCCAAAAAGAACATTGCTGCTCGTCTGCAGTTTGCTAAAGATCACATGGACAAGCCAGAAGGCTACTGGAAGGATGTTTTGTGGATGGATGAGAAAAACTTTTATTCGCACACTAACTCACTAATATGTAATATTGGATCATTTTCCCCAATAAATAAATGACGAAGTATAATATATTTGTCTCATTTGTTTAACTGGGTTCTCTTTATCTACTTTTAGGACTTGTGTGAAAATCTGATGATGTTTTAGGTCATATTTATGCAGAAATATAGAAAATTCTAAAGGGTTCACAAACATTCAAGCACCACTGTAGTATATCTATCTATCTATCTATCTATCTATCTACTGTCGATCTATGTACCATTTTGCCTGTTGTAACTCTTAAAAATTAATCTTCATTTTCTTTAGTTTTTCAACACTGAATCTAACAACACACTTATTTAAATATTCGTAATGAGTATTGGTCAATCTCAGGCAACTTTATTTTATTTTTACATTGTGTCTCCCATTATTGTTACACATATAAAGATTAACATAAATTAGCAACACCACTGAGTTTTCAGCACAGAATTAGCAAATTGTAACGTGAATGTGGCAGGAACGGGAGAGACGGGCGCAGGTTCTAGTTTATATAAGGTTTATTAATATAAACAAGTCCATACAAGTAAGAAATAAACACATCTAAAGCAAACCCCGAACCAAATACGATAGGAAACAGTCCAAGAACAGAACAGAGGGAAAACACAGCTAACAACAAACAGACCAAAAAACTAAACTAGAAAACCCTAACCAAAACAGAAATGAAGGAAACAAAGAACCGAGCCACGGAACTAACATGGTGAAAGGGGACAGTCTACAAATGGATGGAGTCCCAAATTGGGTGAGCACCCCACAACAGGTGCAGCCGCAAAACGAGTAGCCAAAACACCAGCGGCTGAGCCGCAAAATGGGTGCAAGTCCACAGGTGGACGGAACGCGAAACAAACAGTAAAATTCCATGCAGACGGAACGCAAAACAGGCAGGTAATACAACATGGTCGGAACGCGGAAACAGGAGAGTAAATCCAATTATAATAATTAATGTAATGTTAGTGACCAGGGACAACTAACTAACGCCATTTCTCAGTTTTCTAGGTAGTTTTTATTACCTTGAATATAAATATATAATATAAATTATAAATTATATACCTTAAATGTGCAATTGTCTCACTGTGCAGGACATCTTGCTAAATAATAAAATGTGTCAGCTAATTATATTCATTTTATATACGTGTAATATTCTAGAGATGGACAAGGTACCCATTCAGTTGGAAGTTCTAATTTATATATTGTATACAGTGGGGCAAAAAAGTATTTAGTCAGTCACTGATTGTGCAAGTTCTCCGACTTAGAAAGATGAGAGAGGTCTATAATTTTCATCATAGGTACACTTCAACTAAAGTGTAAAAAAAAAAAAATCCAGGAAATCACATAGTAGGATTTTTAAAGAATTTAATTGTAAACCATGGTAGAAAATAAGTATTTGGTCACCCACAAACAAACAAGATTTTTGGCTCTCACAGACCTGTAACTTCTTCTTTACCAAGCCCTTCTGTCCTCCACTCATTACCTGTATTAATGGCACCTGTCGACCTCAGTATCTGTATAAAAAACACCTGTCTACAGCCTCAAACAGTCGGACTCCAAACTCAACCATGGCCAAGACCAAAGAGCTGTCAAATTACACCAGGAAGAAAATTGTAGACCTGCACCAAGCTGGGATGAGTGAATCTACAATAGGCAAGCAGGCTGGTGTGAATAAATCAACTGTGGGAGCAGTTGTAAGACATACAAGACCACTGATAATCTCCATTGGTCTGGGGCCCCACGCAAGATCTCATCCTGTGGGGTCAAAATGATCATGAGAACGGTGAGCAAAAATCCCAGAACTACACGGAGGGACCTGATGAATGACCTGCAGAGAGCTGGGACCAAAGTAAAAAGGCTACCATCAGTAACACACTACGCCGAGAGGGACTCTGATCCTGCAGTGCCAGGCGTGTCCCTCTACTTAAGCCAGTACATGTCCAGACCCGTCTGAAGTTTGCCAGAGAGCATATGGATTATCCAGAAGAGGATTGGGAGAATATCATGTGGTCAGATGAAACCAAAATAGAACTTTTTGGTAAAAAGTCAACTCGCCGTGTTTGGAGGAAGAAGAATTCTGAGTTGCACCTTACCTACTGCGAGGATGGGGGTGGAAACATCATGCTTTTGGCTGTTTTTCTGTAAAGGGGACAGGACGACTGATCCGTGTTACGGGAAGAATAAACGGGGCCATGTATCATGATATTTTAAGCCAAAACCTCATTCCATCAGTGAGAGCATTGAAGATGGAACGTGGCTGGGTCTTCCAGCATGACAATGATCCCAAACACACTGCTCGGGCAACAAAGGAGTGGCTCCGTAAAAAATTTCAAGGTCCTGGAGTGGCCTAGCCAGTCTCAAAGTATTGAGTTGAACCAAATTTATTGACCAAATACTTATTTTCCACCATAATTTACAATTAAATTCTTTAAAAATCTTACAATGTGATTTCCTGGATTGTTTTTCTCATTTTGTCTCTCATAGTTGAAGTGTACCTATGATGAAAATTACAGACCTCTCTCATCTTTCTAAGTCGGAGAACTTGCACAATAAGTGACTGACTAAATACTTTTTTGCCCCACTGTATGTTCCTCCATGTTCCTACACTCACTGTCAATTTTATCAGTTCCACTTACCATATAGAAGCACTTTGTAGTCCTACAATTACAGAGTGTAGTCCATCTGTTTCTCTACATACTTTGTTAGTCCCCTTTACTCTAATGCTTCTCTAATGGTCAGCACCACCACAGATCAACTATTGTTTAGGTGGTGGATAATTCTCAGCACTGCAATGACTCTGATGTACTGGTGATGTGTGTTGGTACGATTGTATCAGACACAGCACAGACAGATATGTAATGCCAATAAAAAGTCTGGACACAACTGCATAGTTTTGCTGTTTAATTAACATGAAGGCATCACCAAAATATCACATAATAACACATAGTGTACAATTTATTTTAAAATATATATATACATATATATATAAAATGTATTTTTTGTGTGTGTCTTTATTCAATATACTGATTACTTTTTCACAGTCTGGACTGCAAAAAAAATGGCATTTTATCAGTTATTTCCAAAATTTTTGATAAAGAACACACTAAAAAACACCAAGGTCAGAAACTCAGCTCAGGCTAAGCTTGACAGCTCTTTGCTCCTCCTCACCCCTCTTATCTCTATATAAGAGGTTCCTCCATCTCATATTTTTAAATTCCAACTGATGAAAGACTACAGACTGTCTTTTGGCTGAAAGATGCTGGATCAAAGATTAAACATTAAAGATCTGTGATCACACCCAGTATCCTGAGTCTTTTCTGTGTGACTCATCTTTGACAGGTTTCAGAATTCAGAAAAGGTTCGAGAATGTTCTGTGGTAAAGCATTATTTATATCTAACAAAGGTGAATTCTGTTAATTGCTTCATACTGATGAATCGTTGGTGAGAATTTTGTGACATGTGAATGTGATACATTCACCTTTAATTTACCCTTCATCTTTTTCCCTCCATCACTGTGAAATCCTGAAAGTTTCTGTAATGTGAGAATCCTGCTGTATGGCAGAACCCACTAAAATAGTCAGCAAAATACTCTGAATTATACATTCTCCTAATGGACACACATTGTTTCAGATGACCTGTATCTGAATATTCATTTTTCCATGAACTGTCAAAACCAAAATGTCCTTACTTGTTGGAAAAGCAATACAAAAAAAAAAAGCTACACTGTCAGGAGTAGTATGATGAAAGTGCTTATGACACAGCTCTGGAAAAATGAAGAGACCACTCTGAAATGATCAATCTCTCTGGTTTTACTATTTGTAAGTACTGTATGTGTTTGAGTGAAAAGGGACATTTTTGTTTTATTCTATAAATTCCAAATAATGCAATGACAATGACAAGAGCATTTATTCACTGTAAATGACAACCGGTCAAAATAACAATAAAGATGCAGTGTTTTCAGACCTTTATTAATAATACGAATATATAATAATGCAAAGAAAGCAAGACTGTATATTTTTCAACAAAACAATACTAATGTTGTAAAGTTTAGGAAAGTTCAGAAATCGATACTTCAATCACAGCTTTCGTGTGTCTTGTACTTTTCCTCAATAAATAAGATTTGATTTAGGTGATCACCTAATCAGTACCTTATTAAGCAGAATGAGGTGCATATGTGTTAGATTTAATCAGATACTGCAATGGATGCAGCTGTATGTGCTTTGGGTGGCACGTGCCTCGGTGGGTAGAACCATCACCTCACAGCAAGAAAGTTCTTGGTTCCCAGGTGGAGCGATATGGGTTCTTTCTGTGTGGAGCTGGCATGTCCTCCCTGTGTCTGCATGGGATTACTCTGGGTACTCTGGTTTCCTCTCACAGTCCAAAGACATGGGTGTAAAATGGAGTTTCTAAAGTGCCGTTAGTTAGTGAGTGCGTGAGTGTATGTGCCCTACAATAAATTGGCACCCTGTCTAGGGTTGTTCTTGCCTTGTGCCCTGTGTTTCCAGCTAGGCACCGGCTTTCCTGTGACCCTGACCAAGGATTAAGAGGTTAAGAAAATGAATGAATGAATGTGCTTTGTCAGACCTGAAATTGTAAATACATTGCTTTGTGGTTACTGAGGTATTGAGGTACTGAGGAGTTACTGCTGTGCTTAGGCAGTGGGTTAGTTTGTGAGTTTTGGGAGTCCCGGATCCATCACGCTACAACTGCTGGGCCTTTGAGCAAAGCCCTTAACCCTCAACTGATTTAATTGCAAGTTGCATTGTATAAGGATGAATGCTAAATGCTATAAATCTAGTAAGTAAGTAAAATAAAATACTGTGTTTGTGTGTGTGTGTGTTTGTGTGTGTGTGTGTGTGTGTGTGTGTGTGTGTGTGATTATTTTATTATGTGGATGCAGAAATATTACAATTCCATCATGGTTTACTTTTTAGGTTTGTAATGATTTCCTCATCAAGCATTATTTTCTAGTAATAGAAAAGATCAATCCCACTGTCACGGCTATAAAGCAATGGGAGTTAAGGAGACCTCTTGGACAGCCTCTCGTGGACAAACGACCTCTTGCACGAATGTCCTCGGCACTGGCACTGGAAGAGAAGACCTTGGCGCTGGTGCGGGCACTGACGTCCTTGGCTCTGGCATTGGTGCTGACGTTCTCGGTGCTGGCATGGGCGCTGATGTCTTCAGAGCGGGCATGGGCGCTGATGTCCTCGGTGTTGACGTCCTTGGCACTGACATGGGCGCTGATGTCCTCGGCTCTGGTTTGGGAAGGAAAAACCTTGGCGCCGGCACTAGCGCGGGTGCTGACGTCCTCGGCGCTGGCACGGGCGCTGACATCCTCGGCGCTGGCACAGGTGCTGACGTCCTCGGTGCTAGCACAGGCACTGACGTCCTCGGCACTGGCATGGTCGCTGATGTCATTGGCACTGGGATGGTCATAGACATCCCTGGCACTGGCACGGGTGCTGACATCCTCGGCGCAAAGGACCGTGGTGCCGAGGTTGGAGCAAATGTCTGCGGTGCAGGGGTCAGCACAACAGGCTCTGACAAGAAACTGAGAGTCGCGTCACATTCAGGTATGCAACTAGGCGGCGCATCTATGGAGCTAAGGGGTACGACGTGCGCAGAAACAGAGTTAACAACTCTGATACAGAGCTAACATGCTCAGATATGAAACTAAAGGGCACGGCGTGCTCAGATACGAAACTATATGACGCTAATGGTGCATCTACAGAGCTAAGAGGCGCTACGTGCGCGGAAACAGAGTTAACCTACTTGGATATGGAGCTAACATTCTCAGATACAAAACTAAAGGGTGCAGCGTCCTCAGACACAAAACTATACAATGCTAACGGTGCATCTACTGAGATAGGAGGCACGACAGTTAACAAACTCAGATTCGGAGCTAACATGCTCGGCTACGAAACTAAAGAGCATGGGTATAAAGCCAGGGGGCACTAACGGTACAAATGCGGAACCAACGAATTCAGGTACGGAGCTAATATGTTCAAGTACGAAACTTAAGGGCACAGCGAGCTCAGATACGGAGCCAGGCAGCACTAACGAATCAATTATGAGACTAACAACTTCAGATACGGAGCCAACATGCTCGGCTATGAAACTAAAGAGTTCGGCGGGCTCAGATACGGAGCCAGGTGGCGCTAACAGTTCAAATGCGGAACCAACGAATTCAGGTACAGAGCTAACATGCTTTAGTATGAAACTTAAGGGCACGGCGGGCTCAGATACGTAGCCATTCAGAGCTAATGATTCAAATATGAGACTAACGAATTCAGATACGGAAGCGGCGCATCTTAACTCTGCACTGAGCTGACCTGTTCAGATACAGAGCTAGTCAGTGCTAACAGCACATCTAGGGAGCTAACAGACGCTGCATGCTTAGATACGGAGCTCATGATCAAATGCAGAGCTAACATGCCCAAATACTGGGCTACTGGGCACTAACAGCTCAGGTACTGAGCTACAGGGTGCTAACTGCTCATCTAAGGAGCTAACAGGCGAGGCGTGCTCAGATATGGAGCTAGCGGGCCCAGATACGAAGTAAGCGTGCTCAAATATTGGGCTACTGAGCACTTTTTTCCTGGAAAAATTCATCGCATTGACAGGGGTTATGGTCAAATTTTTCTGGCAAATCAACCCAGATCGACCACACCGGGATAGCACGGTAACCTGCCATGTCCATGTTAGGTGGGGAATTTTGTCATGGCTATAGAGCAATGGGAGTTAAGGAGACGAGCGCAGGCATAAGGTTAACAATAACGGGATTTATTAAACCAACCACAAGTAACATAAACAAGTGGACCGTAGTGAGCTAAAGCAGGTTTACCTCAAAACAAGGGGTCCGAAGCCAACGAGGGGTGTCCGGCACCATCGCGCAAGCAAACTAGAGTCATCCAAAGCGGTTGTTGCCACCAAAACAAAATAAACACTGAGCAAACCAGCCAACTGTAATCATAGACATAATCCCAATTACCTGCATTGTCTGAGAGCTAGGACCCTGCTTAAATACATTCATTGACAGCTGTAGACAATCCCAGGGCCCTAGCTTCTTCTTCAGCGAATGCCGCGCTCCGGATCACCCCTAGTGGCAAGGAGGGGCGTAGCAAATCTAAGTCTGGGACGATCCGTGACACCCACATTATCAAATGGGTGGCAAAGTGGCGCTACACCAGGTCTAGCACCTCCGGTTTGATCCCAACCTCGGACTTCGTCTGTGTGGAATTTGCATGTCCTCTCCTTGTCTGCTTGGATTTAGTCCAAGTTTCCTCCCACAGTCCAAAGACATACATTAGGTTAATTGATTATGCTAAATTGGCCCAATCTGAGTATGTATGACTAGCTTCAATGTAACCCTGTGTATCAATATAATGTTATGTTTGTCATTAAATAGCCATTTATGAAGCAACATTATATAAATAAAATAATCAAACAAACATTAGGAAACTTTTATTATAATTCCTTTTGAAATTTTATTTAATTTTAATTAATTTTTTAAATAATTATTTTAAATTAAAATTAAATAATTAATTTTAAATCATTTTTTATTCTCAAGTTTTATTTTAATAAACAATTACTAGCAGGTTAGCCTCACATACTTAAAGTGTGTTTTTGTTCATACCTGTTTTGTTTATTGCTATTTATTTCATTATTATTATTATTATTATTATTATTATTATTATTATTATATAATTTATTTTATTGTATAAATACATAAAATATAATATCATTACTTTTTCCAACAATTGATGTAAAAATAGGACACTGGCAATAAATTATATTTTCATTAGTCAGATTTTTAGGTAGAAGCTTTGTATAATTGTTACTATACAGTATAATTATGTTCACTTTACAAAAAATGCATTTTTTTATTTAGTTGACTGTAATAACCCGGTGCGTATTTGTTAAATCTGAGTATGTATGTTTGTCAGTTCTCTGCAGATGTATTCTCTTCTTTTGTGGCAAAGTTAATAAAATAATATAACATTTGCCTCTTGGCGATTTGCTGATTTGGACAAATCATTAATTATGTTTTATATTTCCAGGGCCACTCTTTGCTGAATAAGAAAGTACAGGGCATAAAGAATAGTGTTGAAATGCAAATTTATGAAATAAAAATATCTTAAGCTCCACATAAAAGCAGCACGAGTCACATCCTTACGTGCCCATGTGGACCTCAGCGAGATCAGCATATGGAGCTGAGTCTATTGCAGAGAACTAGGACAACTGCTGCCCGACTTCATCAATATGGATGAAGAGGAGAAGCAACAAGCTAAGCCTAACCTTATCTGCCTAACTCAGAGAGAGAGAGAGGAAGCACTTTAGTATTACTGGATGGCATGGATTTCTGCAGCTCAACATTTTGGAAATTCAGCATTGAGCATTTAATTCCTTCATACTGCATAACAGTATGCAGCCTTCTTATTAAGGCTGAACTGGAGTACATGTAATCAGCTTTTTCACAGATGTTTATGGATAAGATGCTGGAACCTGAGGTAGCGCAGAACATATTTTTTATTGGCTCCACAGCGTTTGGATTTTGTGTTCTATCCTCAAATTTGGATAATATTGGTTTATAGATTGGGCTCTCTCCATGTTTCACTGGGTTTTCATTTCACCTCCCTGAAACATGCCAGTTGAGGGACTCTAAATTGCCCCTAGATGTGAGATTGTGATGCCCTGCTGTGGTCTAGCAGTCGCACCAAAGCTTACGTGACACAGCAACCCTGCAGCAGAGTCTTAACCAACAACCTGTCAATCTGTAGCAAAGCCCACAGCAAAACGTTAGTGCTGAGTGGTTGCTATTTTATGCTTCTGAACACTTAATGGTGACTCTCATTTGTTTTTCAATTATGTATTAACTTTGTCTTAACTTATCGACTTAAGTTCATCTTGCATTAATCTCATATAAAACAATTTTTTGCATCAGTATAAATTAAAAGTAATGTATTCAATATACACTAATTGACAAAAAAATAACCACCCAGATAGAAATGTTGGATTGCTGCAAAACTTGGCATGAAGTTATGTTTCAGGCAGATGTATAAATGATTACAGGTGTGGTCTGATTATACACTTGGTCTTGCCACAAGAGATTGTAAAAGTGCTTCCCCCACCACCCTATAAAAAGGCTCTCAGGGGCTATATTTGGGTAGTGTACCTCTTGGTGAGAGATTGTTTACTGCTATACATGCCTCTACAACACACTCGAAGACATTTTGCCTAGCTGACAAGCTTTGAGAGAGAGTGCATCATTAGACTGAGAGAAGCAGGATGGATGTTTCGACGAATTGCCCACCATCTTAGCTGTTCTGACCTAACTGTTAGGAGGTGCTGGGAGCAGTGATTCTGTGAAGGCACTTACACATAGCAAACAGGCTCTGGATGGCCCAGACAGACCACCAGTAGAGAGGATCATTTGATCCACTGACAAGCACGAGCAGCTCCTACAGTTTCACTGTCCATCATCCAGACACAGGTGGCACCTTCACTACACACCCCTGTCTCTGGACCATTTCCAGGAGCTTAGCAGAAGGAAATTTGTTGCCACGGCGTCCATTATGTGTCTTCCCATTGACAGCCAGCCATCATCGCCTTCGTTTGCAGTTGTGTTGTGAACGAGAAATCTGGACTACTATGGACTAGAACCGTATCATCTTTAGTGATGAATCCAGGCACTATTTGGGATCCTACAATGGGCAAGTTCAAGTATGAAGGCCTTGTGGTGAGAGCTTCAATCCTGCCTTTTCTGTGGTGTGACACACTGCCCAAACTGCTGGTCTGATTGATGAGGATCCAGCTGCAACATCTGTGGACTAATCTGTGGGAACCTATTTGCCTCCAATGTGCAACCGTAGATTATCTTGTATATAGGCTAGAGGTGGCCTAACAGGATACTAGAACCTTGTTTCACTCTACTATTGTAAACCCTTACATATATCATCATTACAGTCATACATATCAAGTTTCATTTGATTCCAACAATTCCTTCTTGGTGAGTTACTGAGTGAATATTTTACCTCTGCTTACTGTGGCGATTTCAGAAGGACATTTATTTAATTATAAGACTTCTTCAAATCCAGGTTTTCACGAACTCTTGTTTCCAGCACTCTCTCTTACCTCAGAGTCATGCAGTGGTGCTTGAAAGTTTGTGAACCCTTTAGAATTTGCTATATTTCTGCATAAATATGACCTAAAACATCATCAGATTTTCACACAAATCATAAAAGTAGATAAAGAGACCCCCAGTTAAACAGATGAGAACAAAAATATTATACTTGGTCCTTTATTTACTGAGGAAAATGATCCCATATTACATATTAGTGAGTGGCAAAAGTATGTGAACCTCTAGGCTTAGCAGTTAATTTGAAGGTGAAATTAGAGTCAGATGTTTTCAATCAATGGGATGACAATCAGGTGTGAGTGGGCACCCTGTTTTTTTTATAGCCACTGCTCTCCAAAATGAACATTGCTGCTCATCTGCAGTTTGCTAAAGATCACGTGGACAAGCCAGAAGGGCTGTTGGAAGAATGTTTTGTGAACGGATGAGACCAAAATAGAACTTTTTGGGTTAAAAGAAAAAGCGTTATGTTTGGAGAAAGGAAAACACTGCATTCCAGCATCAGAACCTTATCCCATCTGTGAAACGTGGTGGTGGTAGTATCATGATTTGGGCCTGTTTTGATGCATCTGGGCCAGGACGGCTTGCCATCACCGATGGAACAATGAATTCTGAATTATTTTAAAGAATTCTAAAGGAAAATGTCAGCACATCTGTCCATGAACTGAATCTCAAGAGAAGGTGGGTCATGCAGCAAGACAACGACCCTAAGCACACAAGTCGTTCTACCAAAGAATGGTTAAAGAATAATAAAGTTAATGTTTTGGAATGGCCAAGTCAAAGTCCTGACCTTAATCCAGAGTTGAAGCTGTTCTGTACGGAGGAATGGGCTAAAATTCCTCCAAGCCGGTGTGCAGAACTGATCAACAGTTACAGGAAATGTTTAGTTGCAGTTATTGCTGCACGGGGGGTCACACCAGATACTGAAAGCAAAGGTTCACATACTTTTGCCACCCACTAATATGTATATTGGATCATTTTGCTCAATAAATAAATGACCAAGTATAATATTTTTGTCTCATTTGTTTAACTGGGTTCTCTTTATCTACTTTTAGGACTTGAGTGAAAATCTGATGATGTTTTAGGTCATATTTATGCAAAAATATAGAAAAATATATATTTATACAAATTGTTTTCCTATTTGCAGAGCCATAACCACTGAGCCACCACTGCAAATTAGCATTTACAACCCCAAATAAAAAGTTGGGTATTGAAAATGCAAATAAAATATATGCAGTGTTCCTTACACTTCCTTTGACTTTTATTTTATTGCAGATATTTCAGTTTTTTTCTGGTCAACTTCATTTTTTTTGTTCATAAACATCCATTCCTGCATTTCATGCCTGCAACACATTCCAAACAAATTGGGACAGGGACAATTGAGGGCTACTAATGAGGTAAAAAAAAACTAAACTATGATGTGCTTTAAAACAGGTGATGTCATCAGGTGATTATAATCATGATTTGGTACAAAAGCAAAATCCATGAAAGGCGGAGTCTTTTAGGATATCCAGTTTATTAAAAAAAAATTATTGAAATGTTTTAAAACATTGTTCCTCAAGGAAAGACTGAAATGGATTGCATATATTAGTCCTGACATTTTCTGATTTGGCTTGTTTTGTATTGTCTTGTTAAAAAATGCACAAACGTCCCTGTGAAAGATGTCATCTTGAAGGCAGCTTATGTTGCTCTAAAATCTCAGTGTACATTTCTGAGTGACCTTTGCCAAGGGCACTGACCAAACCCCATACCGTGACAGAGCCTGGCTTTTAGACTTGTTGCTGATAACAGTCTGGATTGTCCTTTTTGTCTTTTTTTGAGAGCACACAACATCCATTTCTTCCAAATAAAAAAAGATCTGGAATACTGATTGGTCTGACCACAATACACATTTCCACTGTGTGATGGTCCATCCCAAATGCCTCGAGCAGTCCAGAGAAGTCAACGTCGCTTCTGGACATGGTAAACATAAGGCTTCGTTTTTGCACAGTAATGTTATCAGTGGAGTTTGTGAATGTAACTCTGTATTATAGTGCTCGATAAAGGTTTCATGAAGTAATCCCTTGCCTATGTGGTTCTATTGATGAATGATGGTTCTTGATGCAGTGCCATCTGAGGGAACGGAGCTCACGCCTCTTCAGTATAGACTTGTGCCTTTGCTCTTTACACACTGAATTGCCTCCAGACTCCTTGAATTGTTTAATGATATTATGCACTGTAGATGCTGAAATATGTAAATCCCTTGCAATATTTATTTGAGAAACATTGTTTTTAAATATTTAAATATTTTTCTTATACATTTTTGATTAAAAAACAAGTAAATGAAATAAAAGTTAAAAGAAATGCAAGGAACATGGCATATATTTTTTATTTGCGTTTTTCATACTGTCCCAACTTTTTCTGTTTTGGGGTTGGACAATTTGACAGAATCTTATAATCCAAGCTAAGAATCTTACTCAATTATCTAACAGTGGTAGCTTGGAGGAGATGGGATTTGAATCCTGGACCTTTTAGTCAACAGCCCAGTGCCTTAACTGCTAAGCCACCACAGTCTCATACTTAATATGAATGGAGAAACATGGAAGGAGTAGGCTAATTTGTTTCAAACCATTTAATACTATTGAACTTGTACGTAAGCCTGATTTGTGATACCTTATGAACAGCTTCTAAAGCCTTTATTTGGTTAGATAGGTTGTTTGTATTGGTGAATCCAAACCTCTTCACTGATAAGCCAGTAGATTTGTAAATGGCTGGGAGTGGTAGTTTTGAATCCTGTACACTGCCGAGATATAATGTAATCATGGATGAGTGTGTTTGATGTCTGACAGTATGTACTAAGTAGCATGAGATTTGAGACACTGCCAGTGGTTTGAGAAAAGTGTGTTGAAGAGCAGCTAAGCTTAATTACTTTATCCAGTAGCTGGGTGATGGCAGGGGTAATTTGTAAATCAATTAGCTTGTAATATTACCTTATTATCTGAATAGCACAACATTCCGTTTTCTAAAGACATTCATTTGCAGGTAAACACAATTGGGCTGTTACTAATGGAGTCAGTGTATAGGGATTAATGTTTATATTTTGCCAAACACTGCTGAGATAATACAGTGTGATCCTATCTTATGCTGAAAACTGAAAACATGTTCATCTTTTTCAAAGCCTGCTGGTACTTAGTTTGAACAGACAGCAACACAGTGTGCACATTCACATTTTACTGCTGCTTGGTTACCTTACCTGTTGTTTGATGGGCAGCTAAAATGTCTTACTGTTTCATGAAGACTTTAAGCTTTCTAAGGATTTTTTCGGCTGCTTGTTGAAGTACTTCTGACAAACCATAAACTAGACACACGAATAGATCTGATTTATTATGTAGATGAGAATCACTTATGTTTGAATACTGAGAAGAGGGAGGTAGTTGCATCAGTTATGAGAGACATAAGGTTAAAATACAGTGGTGCTTGAACGTTTGTGAACCCTTTAGAATTTTCTATATTTCTGCATACATATGACCTAAAACATCATCAGATTTTCACACAAGTCATAAATGTAGATAAAGAGAGCCCAATTAAACAGATGAGACAAAAATATTATACTTTGTCATTTATTTATTGAGGAAAATGATTCAATATTACATATTAGTGAGTGGCAGAAGTATGTGAACCTCTAGGATTAGCAGTTAATTTGAAGGTGAAATTAGAGTCAGGTGTTTTCAATCGACTTGTGTGAATCTGATGATGTTTTAGGTCGTATTTATGCAGAAATATAGAAAATTCTACAGGATGTACAAACTTTCAAGCACCACTGTAACTTCTTTTTAACATAGCTTTGATGATTTGGGGAAACAAATGATGAAGTGTTTATGCTTTAAAAGAGGAGCTCATTAAATGTAAGTAGGAAAGTTGTGGTTCTCAGTAATAAGGATGATAATTAAAGCACTCACCATTTCCTAGAACTCACAAACCTTTTTTTTTTATTATTTATTTATTTATTTATTTATTGTAGACACACTGTTATGACACACAGTGCAATAAGCATTAACTCTTTGGTTCTATGTCTTTCCAAAAACAACAGAATAAATTCAGGTTTTAGCATGTTTATGTGTGAGAATGTAAAAATAACACCACTCTAAGATATTGCTCTCTGTATGACATGCAAGGATGAATTGTAGAGATGTGAGAGAGGGTTTTAGAGGGAGAGTGAGGAAGAGAGAGGAAGAGTAGCTCCCAGGTGGGTCTTGAGTTTCCCCTCCAAGCCGGATGAAGAGAGTCTTTCGGAAGAGTGAAACCACAGCAGCAGCAGAAGAGGGGTAAAGTGAACCAGACACATGGAGAGATACAGAGATAGACGGAAAGGGAGATGCAGAAGGGAAGAAGCATGACCCCCCTCTTTCTCCCATTATAAGCCCCATTCAGGCAGTTAAAGTAAGCTAAGCAGATCTGTGGTGGACTAAGATGCAGAGATAGTCCTGATCACGCTTCCCCCCTTTCCTACCCTATTGCATCAATCTGTGTGGATGCAACCCAAGCGGCTAAGATACAACAGCAGGTCCATGCATTGCCTGAGGAGGACAGAGGGGAGGGTAACCATAGTAACTGCTGTCCCGGGGCACTGACCAGATGCTTGAGTGAAAGACGAGGATTTATTTTCCTTTGATTTGTGAAAGAGGGTCAGTGGGTGGGGGAGCTTACCACAACCTGTAACATTTCACTTGTTGATAACAGTGTTTGGGGATTTATTATCTGAGGTTTAGGCCATGATTGAATTCTTGATCCTGATTGGTCAGAAGGTCATTATTTAACAGCAGTATGCCTCTGAATAGAGTGCTACCAGCAAGGTAAACCATAGGCACTTGTTAATGTGATTGTAACATGTTATATATGTGCCATCTCTACAGTAATGTTTAACTTTGATTATTTATGTATTTAATATCACATCAGCATCAAAGACAATTCACGACAGGAGCAAGGTTACATCGATACTAGTCAGACACATTCATACTAGGCCAATTTAAAGAAACAGATTAACCAATGAATGTCTTTCGAATGTGGGAGCAAATCAGATTACCAGAAGTAAACCCACATGGATACAGGGAGGACCTGTTAACTCCACATGAGCATGTCCATGGTCGGGATCAACCAGGGGAGCTCCTGAGCCATGAGGTGACCGTACTAACCACCGTGCCACCTATCTATAGTATCAAAATAGATATATATTATATAAAGTAACTACAAATAACAGATTTAAAGACATGACTATAGAATCTGATGCATCAGAACTGTTATATAAAGAGATTCTGGCTTGTTCAAACTTCATCAAAACAGTTCTTAAATATCCATCAACAAAGCCGGTGGTTGTACACAATGAGTAACTATACACTCATAGCCAAAATCATGGAATCCCTAAACTGCAATAGGCTATATTAAGCTTATGATGATCTCAACAGCAAATAATTCGTCTGGAAGTTAGCAAAAATTAAACAAACAGATCAAGTTACTTAGTATGAGGTAGCTTTTCAAATTGATTTCCATAAATGTTTAGGTCTTGTGGGTAAACTTGAAGATAGCTTTTTATAGTAGAAAGAGTCAGTGTTGTTCCACTCAATGGTAATGGTTTCAAACTGTTGAGGAGCATTTGGAAAATGTTTCCTAGTTAGTTTGTGTTTAATGTGAGACCAAATATTTTCTACACGGTTAAAATCTGTACTAGGTCCAAAACAGGTACCTTAAGGACTTGTTCTCATGCCACTTCTTAGTGGTCTTTGCAATGTGAGCAGGAGCATTGTCCTGTTGAAAATTAGCATATGCCCAATCCTGTTTACAAAGTAACATTTCACTTGTTGTAAGCAAGTTGCTGCAATGTTTTCCTGTACTCCAAAGCATTAATTGACATTTTATAGTGAAGCAGTTCCTCAGTACCAGCAGCTGAAAAGGCTCCCCACACCTTGTCATCTCTACTTCTATGCTTGATGGTCAGTGTTGTTCGTGAACGAGTTCAAAAGAACGCGTTCATTGAACACGCTCATTTTTCGTGAACGTTGAACTGAACGCAACACATTTTTTAATAAAGAACTTGAACGTGAATTAGTTCACATTATGTGTCATGAACGGCAGACATCGCTGTAAATGAACGTTGGAATTAGTTTTCCATTGAAAAACTGAAGGACATCGTTTTCTCTTTGAAAACGCAACGAGAGAAAGTTCCTCCTCCTGTATTCTTGCTGGTGCCGCTTAAATCATGTATCACCAGACAGAAATGGTTTTGACATTGTGTGCGCAATGCATTGCGGGCAACGTAGTGTCCGGCTGAGACTAGTTATTAACAAACTGGCTAAGTTAATAACATACGGGCTTCCGCACGACGTTACCCCCGTGATGAATTGCAGCAGAGCGGGGGAGCCATAGCAAACACGCGCGTACACAATTGCAGTGTCATGAGCAATAAATGTCTACAATGAGCAGTTTCAAAGAACGTACAGTGATTTCTAAGCTTGTAGTGTGAAAAAAAAGTATTTATTTGAATTCTCACGAAAAAAGTAAAATGAACTGAACTTTGAACTAGTTCAGAATTAAAATTGTGAACTTTGAACGTGAACTGTTCACTTTGAGCATGTATGAACTGAACTTGAACTAGTTCAGAAAAGCTGTGAACTGGCACAACACTGTTGATGGTAGTGGAGATGCATTGACTGTTGTATTTGTCACCAGATCTTCAAAACACCTCTCTGGGCCATCACCATGCAAATCACATCAAGAGTCATTAGCCCACACAACTGCTGAACCACTCTGAATCCAACTTTGCATATTCTGCCATAAATTTCACTCCTTTCCTTTATGTTTTCCTTAGACAGCAATGGCTTATTAAAACATCTTATAGACACAAAACCTGCAATAGACAACCTTCTCTTAGTTGTTCTTCTTGAAAGAGTCTTGTTTTCTGAATTCTGCTGCCAGTTTTTGAAGACTTTTTCCTGTTTTTCACCTCTGTAAGTTTGAGCAGGTGGTCATCTGTACCTGAAGAGTCTTTGGCAACATCACCTGTTGTTTCATCACCATTGACCTATTCTCTTCAAAGCTGATAGTGAAATAGGGATTGCTGTGCCTTTAGGGTCTTGTAAATTTCAGAATAGCTGCAGCTGGTCTGACAAGAAAGAGCTATGTGATTTCTGACAGCAAACTCTGCATGATATTTAGATTATTTTTTCTCTCTTTCACAGATTTTCTCACTCGTTTACATATATTCTTTAGCCTTGGAGTGTGCATATAATTGCAAGTGCATAAAGAATGCAGATACAAATACAATTATCTAATCAGACAATAATGTGGCAGAAGTACAAAGTTTTAAAAATTAAAATCTTGCAGGTGTTTGCCAGCAGTGTTGGTAAATGTTTGCATCAGTCATAAGAATGGGGGAAAAAATGTGTTCCCAGTGTTTTTGACCGTGGCATGTTTGCTGGTGCTAGATGGTATGGTATTTGCTGGTTTGAGTATTTCTGTAACTCTGTCCTGTAATTTTTACACACAATAGTCTCCAGACTGTACTCAGAATAGTGCAATAAAGTAAATACATCCAGTGAGCAGCAATCCTGCAGATGGAAATGCTTTCTTGATGAGAGCGATCAATTGAGAATGGCCAGAATGGTTCAAGCTAACCAAAAGTTAGCTGCCACTCTATATTGAGCCTTATGATACACAAAGCACACAATGTCCTACATGAAAAAAGTTCCCAAATAAGCAAATTTCTTCTACAGGAGCCTCTTTAGAAGTATTTTTGTTCCAGTCACGTCAAGTCAAGTCAAGTCAGATCTATTTGTATAGCGCTTTTTTACAATGAAATTGTCATCAAAGCAACTTTACAAGTTCAGATTATCTCCTAATAAAACTACGTCCATTCCCAAATTGAGCCAAGCCTAGGGCGGACAGAGGCAAGAAAAAAAACTCCCTGAGTGTTTCTACGAAGAAACCTGGGGAGGACCAAGACTCAAAAAGGGACCCAACCTCTCTTGGGGGCGGCGTAGATGATAAATCTAAGAGCGAACTAAAGTCATTTTTTGGGTGGGGGGGGAGTCAAAGTTCAAATTAAAATGTGAAGTATGCACATCGGCATTAAGTGGGGCGGGTGGTGATGGGGGGCTGGAGCTGATGACGAACGCAGGCTTGAGAGGAGCTGCAGTGGATGAACAATCATGCGTGGGGCTGGAATCGGCACCGGAACACAGCTCGGAGAGAAAACAAAAAAATTTAATTAGTTATTGATTAAGAGCACAGTGTCTATTAACAATCACCGATGCCATGTGTAGCATGAGACCCCGGCAGCATTAGCTATAGCAGCATAGCTAGAAAGAGGAGAACTGGTAGGAAACACAGCCAAGAGGGATCACATGAGACATTGGCAACCCCACGAGCGGCAGAAGACAGCAACCCAACATCTCTGATCACCATAAGACTTTTTGACTATGAACCCCCAGCTCTGCCCTTAGTCTAAGGCAAGGATGCACGAGTAAAAATCACAAGGACCGAAGCCCAGTTCAGCCAGACCCCCCAGTTGACACTCCCGGCTAGCGGACAAGGCAGGCAGGCCAGACATGACTCCAGACTCCGGCCCCAGTGACCCAAGCCATGCATCCTGGTCTAAATCTAGTCAAAATAAGTATGTCAAATTTAGCCTAGACTTAAAACTTTGGAGAGTGTCTGAATCTCGAACGAAAGTGGGAAGTTTATTCCATAGTTGGGGGGCCATGTATGAGAAAGCCTTTCCCCCTGCTGTGACTTTTTTAATTCTAGGAACTAAAAGAAGTCTTGCACCCTGCAAACGAAGTGACTCCAGAGAAGTGTTCCAGAGACTTGTCATGTCATGTTTGGAGTCAGTGACCAACCTTCTGTCACAGAATTTTTGACAAATGTGAGTAACTATCAAATAATTCCAATAGTTTGTTTTACATCATTGGCTGTGCAACACAAACTCCAGTGCAGAGCATTTCCAGTACATGTACTGCATCCTAAATATTGTGAGTAAATGGCTAAACACACAACAATATGAAAATAATCCTCATGATTTTGTAGCAAGCTAGTAGTGTTAACCTCGTATTCCTGTAAAAGTGTAAAACATTTTCAACCTCCCCCGTGTTCTCTGTATCTCTGGCTGTGTGCTGAAATGTTGTCAGTTGCTCAGTTTGCATCATTCTGTTATTTTCACGGTCATGGTTTCTGTAGTGTGGTATTAAGACGAACCAGACCTCATCCAAACACAGTGCAATTCCTCAGCAGGTCCTAGAACTTAGAGCCTAATGACCAGTGTGCAATGTACACACGTCGATGATTCATATTTGCATGCATGTGTGACACTTTTTGATTTAATCATGTGCGAGCATCGAGTTCTTATTCAGGGTCTTAGTCAGAAGATTGCAGATTTGCCCTGTACAGCTGACTTTATAACTTGCAAATAAACGTGATTCGTTATTTTATTGATCAGCACAACAACATTTAGTGCCAAATTGCTTCAATTAGATAATGAGAATTTCTCATTACCAAACCCTAAACGAAATGGCATTGTTGACAGACGATGAAGGTCATCGATTAATTTACCTCTCCTCTCATTCGTTCTACTATTCTGGGCTAGCAGAAAGGAGAGAAGCAGCAGCAGCCAGTTCAGCTGCATAACCAACCCGTTAGCGTGCACAAGATCACTCGTGCCCTATTTGTCTGAGCATAGCTTGGTGTCTGGTGAGTGAGAGCAGAGCTTTTGTTACCCACTCAGGCAGCACAGCCCTGAGAGGCCCAATTATGTGTGAAATGCTGCTAGGAGCTGTTGTTGGAGTGCTGATAATTTATGCTAATAAAGTCTACACTATAGCTCACCTTCAAATAACAGCTTTGCTAAAATCCCTGTCACCCCAAGAATAACACCAACTTTCCTAAAAACCTCTCTTCCTCTAAATAGCAGCAGATTTTAGGATGTTTTCCTAATTTCCAAAATAATGATGTCTGCCCAGATTGCCATTAATCTCTCAGCTACAGTTTCCTTCAACACTGTGATAGCACAAAAGCAATACATGCATACTTTTAAGAACTTAGATATTTCTGGAATTTCAGTATTAATAACTTTTATATTGTAAGCCACTCTGGGATAGGGTTTGTGAGCACTTATATTTAACATCTTGTAACAACTTGCTGATAAGGACTTTTCTTATATGAACAGCCCCCTTGTAGTCATACCACAGCATCTCAATAGGATAACATATAGACCGTCAATTGACCACTGTAAAACACCATTTTAAACCATTTTGCTGTTGATTTACTCATGTGTTTAAGTAATTGTATGGTTCCATTATCCAATGTACGTTAAGGTTTCAAGGACCGCTACTTTGGCATTCTTCTCTAAACTGTATTGATAAAATGTTGCATTAATTGCTTCCTCAATAATTAATGCTGTGCCTGACCTGAGACACTTAAATTAATCCCAAAACCATAATCTTCCCTATATCATTTTTCATAAGTAGAATTAACCTTTGGTTTTAGTGTGCAGTGAAGTTTTGCCTTGGACTTAAAAACAGCCTTGTGCTTTGGAGAAAAGTGTTTTCTCTGCACTTTTCTTTAATAGCAAAACTCTACTTGGTGGTATCTTTTGGTGTACACCTAAACAGAAAGCAAGTTTTAGATTTTTGAATGATTTTAACCCCCCTTCAGCTCAGGTGCTATCTTGTGTAGACTGTCTACTCCTAGAGAGAGGAGCATTGGCTCAGCATTGGGAACCAGGGCTCTAACAGCTGAGCCACGCTAGTTCTTGTCCCAGTTTTGGCAAGGAAAGGTTCATCTGTCATTCTGATTGTGTGTCAGTTTTGCAGGATGAGATGCATCCTTACACAAGGATGGGAACCTTACATAAGGGCAAGGCTGCTCTGTTCCACCATGCAGGAGTTCCCAGGTCCATGTCCCTTTCTGTTCCACTGAGTAGGAGTTCCTGGTTTATTTCTCTGCCCATACGTACCAAATCCCTGTCTTGGGTTTGGTCCCCCTGTTGGTGGAATCCTCTTGTAGGGTTGCATTCTGAAAGGCCGCATGCCACCAGTAGGGTTGGGTATCAAAACCTGGTTCCAATTCGGAGCCAGTTCCAAAATTCCAAGAATCAGGTACCCGTTAAGAAAAAAGAATTTTGATTCCACTTATCAGTTCCTACTAACTCATTTCTTGTTTCAAATACTCGCCCATAATTATTGCAAAAGTACGTCTGCAGGTGTCTATCTGCCAGGACCAGTGCATCATGTAAATATGTACATCATTACGTAGTTTTGTTTTAATACGCTCCATCGGACTATTAGCTGAAGATGGATGCTCAAAACGCTCATAAGTTTGACACTGCTTTGAGAGAAAGTAAGACTGAATGCAATATGTGTAGAAAATTGATTTTTTGTAAAGGAGTTTACACCTTCAACATGGCAAATCATCTAAAGTCTCAGCATGATATTGACCTTGTACCGCGTTTGACTAACTGCAGTCTCCTAGCGCAAATGCTGCTTTAACCTGGAGAGTCTAAAAGATTAAAGTGAACAAAGCTTAACATGCCTTAATGTTCTAAAACAGTGACCTAGGAAAACCAAACTTCTCTCAGTTACTACTGATCATAAGTCATCTCTTCTGCTGAAATGACAAACCTGTGATCCAAAAGAAAAGTAACCACTCTATGAACACTCTATGTTCTTCCCATTTAAACCTATTGTAAGTAAAATGCTTAATGTAAAAATGATTATTCCTTTTGGACCACATGTATGTCATTTCAGCAGTAGAAGTTACAGAGAGAACTTTGGTGCCCCTAGGTCACTGCTTTAGTACATTAAGTCACTTTAAGTGTTTTACTTAACAGCCTTAAAATGGGAAGGAAAAAGCTGTAAAAATGATTACTTCTGAAGATATTATTTACATCTAAGCATTTGGCACAGTTGTTCAATAAAAGTTTTGGAATCGAAATTTGGAATTGATAAGAGCCAGAATTTGATAATCAGAATCGGAATTGTTAAACTGCAAATGACTCCCAATGGTACCACCAAAGGCAGTATAGGAACCAGAGCAGCTCAGGTGGTAGTGCACTGATTTCCCAATACTGAGATTCTCTGGTTTATATCCCACCTCTAGCGAGATTAGGTTTGTTAGTTGTAACATGCATCTGGTTCTGAGATTCATTCCATTTCTACATGACAAGTCTCGTCACAGTGGGTTTCCAAACTGGCTTCCAGGGTATGTAATCCTGATCAGTCTTTTGTTTTGAGACAGGTCCATCATACACGCTTCTGAGTTCCTTTGAGTCGGAGGGGCTGGGACTGCGGTAGTACAAGCAGACCAGGGGTGCCCCCACTTGACAGTATTGTAGCATGCTATAGCTGGTTGTAGCAGGAATAGAAATGATTGTATTTCATGATTAGATGGCAGACATGCAGAGGAGTAGTCATGGTGTAGCTCATAATTGGCGCTGACTAGGGTTTGTGAAAGAGAGTAACAAAGCACATACCAAAACTGTCATCTGCCAAACAATGGTCTGCAACCAGATCTCACCACACACTGAGTGAAACACAGGCTTATCCACAACTTACTGGGGTGTCTCCGCATGACAGTGTCTTAATATGCTGTAAGCTTACAGCAGTGTAAATTGTTTAATTACAAAGCAGACATGCAGAGGAGTATTCATGGTGTTACTCATAAATGAAGGACTGGTGGGTTGTATTTAAGAGTAACAAAGCATGTACCAAAACTGTCATCAAACAAGGAGAGGGCTGCAACCAGATCTTACCATACACTGAGAAAAACTGTCTTTTCCATGGTATCAACTCCTAAAGGAATTGATTTTATGCAAGAAATGTGAGAATTAAAAGAAGGAGATGGGAGATGAAAGTATGGGGTGGCAATAATGAGATGAAAGCAAGCAAAAACTGTGTGAATTTCTATACAGAGTTATTGGAAAAATGCTGATATCAGGAGCATACATCAGCATTGCCTGGTCCTTGCTCCAATTATATCAGATTTTCTGCCTCAGCTAAACAGTAGCGTGACATCCAACACAGATTGAATTTCTATTCTTCGACAGCTTTCACTAAGGCATATTAACCCTTATATTCACCCACAGAGCTTAGATGCACCCACATACCTGTTCTGGCAGAGCAGTACACAAATCCATCGCTCCAGATTAGCATTTTAATGTGATGAATATCACAAACCACGTACTTAATACTCTATTCTCTGAAGTAAAACCAAAGCAAATAAGACACACATTAGGCAGTCCTTCTTAAAATGATAATTTTATGATAATTACATTGGTCCTAGCTGTACCTTGATTGTAGTTCTCTCTAAATGATACTGTCAGACTTTATTTTTATTAATCAGGTTAATTAATCATCAAAAGCGCATTGTTCAAACAATAAACGCAGACAAGTCATTTGATAATACATGCCTGGTGATATATGTGGGCTGCAGAGCTACATAAGAAAAATGGATAGTCGGTGTGCAACAGACATGTATTAGCACACACCCACTCATATACACACGCAGCTACATACTTACACTCTCTCTATATATATAGATTCTACAGAGCTTCTGACAGCTCGTATCAAGTGAGTAGAATGTGTCTGGAACCAAATGTGCTTGGCTTACTGTTGAAACTGAGACCGGGAATGTAGTATAAGATTACATCAGTGCATCGGAAGAGAAACTTGAGTGGCCAGGTGCCATTTGAGCCTGCAGATTTACAGTATGAAAAAAAGAATATAGAGGTCATAACTTAAGACATTGCATGTAGGTTCAATTTTGAAATCAGGTAATTTATATAGCTTATTTAACAACATTGTCACAAAGCAGCTTTACACAAAGCTGAGTATAGTCCCCAAAGGAGCAGCTAGAGAAAAAACTCTGAGATACATAAGGGAAAAAACTTTGAAAAGAACTAGGCAGAATTGAATATCCACCCTCCTCGGAGTGAGACTAAACAACTACATTAAGTTCTTGTAAAGCAGAACATAAATACATTTATCAGTATCAATGTAGCATGTTGTAAAGTGTTAATACAATTAGCTGAAATGGTGTCTGTGACAGATCTTTGAAGTGGAAGTTTCAGGGGGTCTATGTTAGATTATTTATTAAGCATGTGGCTCCAAATGAAGCACCTTAATCAGGGTGATTCAGGATCTTGCACTGATGTATATAGGGTGACACTGAAGCAGTTGAAGACCTCCACCTGCATCAGGATCTGACTGACCTTAGAGACATGCCTTTGAAAGAGTACCAAACACTATGTTGTTTTTTCCCAGTTTATTCCAATATTAAAAAAGAACATATGTTACAATCAGACCCCTGCAACTGATTCAGAATCCAGCAGCACGTCTGTTTTTCAATTCACCCGACTGCTACATTCTCTTCACTGGCTCCCTGTAGCTGCCCACATCAGATTCAAAGCCTTGATGCTCGCCTACAAAGCCAAAAATGGAACAGCACAATCTTACCTAAATGCTCTAATCAAACCACGCTCTGTACCTCATACCCTTCAAGACACAAGCTTGGTTCGATTGGAACTACCACACAATATTAAAGGAAGACAAGTATCAAGACTCTTCTCTGTACTTTATTTACGTAATAAATTCACGCATGAGTCTCTTGCTATCTTCAAATGGCAACTAAAGACTCACCTCTTCGCTCAGCGCTTAAGTGAAGGGTGAAAGTGCATTTACATATTTAATAAAATTCTATTAAAAACATTGTTTGTGGATTTACTACATGAAATCCTAACAGGATTTAGTTGGTTGTGTTCTTGGGTTATTGCTTATTCATACTACCATGCCATAATGTCTAAGAAGAACACATATCACTTCTGCAAGTCTGCTAAATGCTGTAAATGTAAATGTAATGTCTTATATTGGCCTTGTGTGACCTAACTACCTTAACTGTGTCATTTGTTTTGGCACAGTTTTGAGTATAGATCATACTGTAACTGTCTGGTCTTTAGCATACTAATGCCTGATTGGGTGCCAGTTCTGTTTGTCAATGCCAGGGTGGCAGCAAAAACGTCGGCAATGAAACTGTTCATTGACATCTTCCTTGATCAAAAAATGAATGATAAAATGATTAATTCAAATGAAATGCATGATCCAAGTATAAAACCTACAAACTGCTTTATTGCCAGTGTTTACTATTACACTGGTATCACTAATTGTCATTATTTAGCCATCTTCTACTAGGAGGTGAGTACATAATTGTAGTACTTTTTTGTTTCATTTACTTGCCCATGATTGTCACAGCGTGTAGTTGCCAGTGATGCAATAGAAATTTGACAATCGAGGTGTGAAAGAGGAGTATATTTGAATAGTGTTGCCCCGAAAGCACAACACATAAGGATTAAATATTAAAGCAAACAAAAGGTGCTTTTCATTCCGCACAATACGGTCATTTATAAAAGTGTCTATAAAGGAAAAGGCAAATGCAAAGAAACACATTGTTTGGTGTGGGAGGAACAATGCGTTCTTCCTTCAGAATTAAAAGCCTCTCTCCGGGAGGTGAGGATATATTGTTATGAAATATGATGCTCCTGAGGAGAAACTCAGCCTATTTCAGTACGCAAATAGTTCCCTCTGTTCTCATAGCCAGCATCTTTTATGTCTGCAAATGAGCAAAGTATAATAGACATAAAGTGTGTATGTGTAAACACACACTCTCAGACATATAGTCACTCACACAAAGCTGAGACAGAATGTCCTGCCTTGGCGGCTTCACCTTGGGACCTGTCACCATTTGCATATATATTGAGAGCATACGTTTTTGGTTTATTATAATAGTAGTAGCTTACACTGGTGGTTCAGTTGGTGGGGTGAAGAGCTTCAAAAGCTGAGATTGCGAGAAGGGAGGGAGGGGTCATGTTGTTGAAAGGGGGGATTTGGACAACCCTCCATCCTCTTGTGTGTGTGTCAGCTAATTTCGGAGAGATAATTACAGAAGCAAGACTTCCATACCAATTACGCCGAGAAGGGTTTTGTTCCTATTCTTGGTTTTATCCTTATTGACCAGACAGTATTCAGTATTCATTGAGTATGTGAGGCTTGCATTTGCACATTTTCAGTTCTGTGTGAACTGAAATAACAATCTGAAAGGCATCCTATATTCACACTGGTACTCAAAATAGGCCAGTGGTGCACAGTCTCTTGGGATACATTCACGCTGCAGGTAGAGGTGGCCCCAATCCAATCTTTTCCTCTCATCTGACACAGATTTGTCATTGAACCTGACATTTTCAGTTCCGATTCGACCTGACATTCAGAACATGTCTGACGTTTGATGTGCCAGTAGGATCTTAGTCTGAATATTGAGCACTTGCCTTCCAGTTTTGCAGTGTGTGTGTGTGTGTGTGTGTGTGTGTGTGTGTGTGTGTGTGTGTGTGTGCTTATCTGTGCACTTTTGTGCAGCACAGAATATAAACAGGTGTGGACCAGTAGAACAGCTTATCCATCCAATGGATACATGCACTGTCTGTCATGGATGAACAAGTGAGAGATGGCAGCAAACATGTATGTGTGTCAAAAAATGTGTGACCCTGACCACTCCAAACAAAGTGAACACTCAAGTGGAATGTCGCATGACAAAGAAGAGAAAAAGTACGACGGAGGAAAGAGAGGAGAAATAAACACTGGCCTGAATAAGTGTGTGCCCTTCTCTGAGCTCCACTGAGAATAAGCAAATGCATCCTTTCAGCTACTAGGCTGTTTATTTACTGGACTGCTTTCACTGTGGAATTCTGCAGTTTCTGCACTTTTTACAAAATTGTAGTATTCCAGACGCCGTTTGCATATCAGTAATGTTCCACTTTACACCTGCTGCCAGAGGCTATTTTACATTTAAAAGCCAATGTAAAGCAAATCATGTACATCAGCATATGCACAAACACGTATGTTAACATTTACAGCATTTCGCAGAGGCCGTTATGCAGAGTGACCTACAACAGATACAGTCTTACAAAGTACAATCCAAGTATTTATGGCTTAAGGGCCTTTCTTAAGCATTCAATAGTGGCAGCCTGGTAACCCTGGGACCAGAACCCAATTCGTAGTCCTTATAAAATTCTAAGCGCACATAAACTATACATTTGTATCGCTTTACTGTATATGCAAACATCTGCTGTGTGTCGGTAAGACATAGAAGACTTGTAAATGGTCAGCAAATAAGCTTCACGTGTTCCCTTTTGGTTGCACTTGTATGAGTGCTGTGTGCGTACGAGCACACTTGTGTGCAGACGATGCATTTGGCATGAATACTAAATGTTGGCACAGTGTTCGGGGATGGTTGGCACACCATCAGCAAGAACTGGCTCTGAATCATCATCCATAACAGACATAAAAGCCTCCTATCATATTCAATATCTTCCTCTCTTGTCTCCAACACACACACATACACACTGGCTCTATAGCCTTTATGGGCTACCTCCATTTATTGTGTGTTACTGTAGTTAAAGGAACACCCTGGTGTTTTTCAGCCTAATTTCTATTTACTGCAGCTGTAGCAGGTGAGCATCTGTAGCATAGTTTACAATATGAATGTATTCAAATATTTATAAGTTTGTAGTTTTAGAACTGTTAGCGCTCCACTATTTGTTTATATTGCATGAGACAATTAAAGGTTAAATCTGTAACTTTTTTAAGGAAAAGGCATGAGGTAAAACTGTAAGGTTTACAGTTTTTTCATAAATCTTAACCCAGAGTTAGTTGCGGTTTTTAACTTTATGCAGAAATATTTTAAGCCATAGTAGATCATAACTTAAAAAAACTCAGGCAAATGATTTACTACATTTCAAAAGGTTTGTTTGACTAAATTTAATAGCATGGATCACTTAATTTGCAGCTACAATTATGAACAAAAGACGTTTAAAGTGGATTAAAGGACCCTTTGTAAAAGGACTCCCTTTTACCCACTTAAATAGTTTGACAGTTTATCTGACTATTCAATTATTCATTTATTTATCTGTAAAACTGGCTGTGCCTGACTCGCTGCATCTGAAGGAGGTGATGCTGATTGAGGGATCACCCACTTGCCCTGCAACAGTGACCCCTAACCAGCCATGCGATGGGCTGGTGTCCTGTCCAGGGTGTGCTTACGCCTACACCGTGTCTTCTCATACATTTAACTCATATAATTGGTAAATCTGTGGTTCAGACTACCATTGTTCACGCACCACCACTTCACACAACATAAAAAGGTTTGCTGGTGAGTAATGAGGATAATGCTTTACTCATTGGAGGCTCACATTTCAAGAGTGTGAAGAGCAGACAGGACAATCAATAGCACTGTGTTATTCTTTCATTGCTCAAGCAAAAATGACAGTTGTCAAAACACCACTTAGTACCCATTATGCCTCTCTATGTTCTCTCTATGTTCTTCTTTTACTCACTCTCTCAACTGTCTCTCTTTACCTGTTACATGTATTAGCCCATGAGATACCTGTGTCTGCCTGCTCAGGAAAACAAGGAGGGAGTACATACCTCCTTCTGCATCTGTGGACACATTATACGGACATTTTGATCTAAAGTTCACTGTGTGGGAGGGGGGGAGAAATTGCTATAAAGCTCAAGAGCAAAACTCCAATCAATATATCTCAGACCAGCTCTAATCTAATACTCATTAAGACATTCATTTTGTCTGTTACACTACAGTGCACATATAACTACACTCCAGATTGAGAGGGAAAGATTCGGTCTGACCTGCTTCTCCAGGACTCAGTACATTTGTGCTGCAATACATCTGTTACTGCTGACATGCATGAAATGTTTGATGCAAGCAACCAGTCAAGCTGAAGAGCAGTGATGCAGCAACCATTTGAAAAAAAAAACATGCCTGTCACCAGCATTCTGGTGGGCAACAGTGTAAGACTAGACCCCCACATCAGTTACCCATGTTTGAGTCCTGGCGGTGTCAGATGTCACATGCAGATTATGTCTTAGGGAGGGGAGGCCAGTCATCCCCTGGCGCTGCAACAGCAACCTCTACCCAGTCTGCCTTACCCACTTCCTATATGTATATGATGCCCTTACCTTTCTAAAAGTATTTATTTATTTATATGTTTTAACCTGTTATCCTGGTCAGGGCTGACCAGTATTCAAAGGGAGCATGCAAATTCATATGTACACTCCCTCTGGCACAGTCAATCATGCCTGTATGACACCCAACCAGCTGTAAGGCAATGCTGGAACATTAATCCAGTTCTGTTATGGTTCACCATAATAAAAACTGGGCGAACAGTGAAAACAAAAGTAAAAAGGAGTGAGGACCCAATTGAAGTTAGCTCCAGATGGAAGAGGTGAACCAAATAACTAAATAAACAAGAAATGAATGAAACAAAAGGAGAAAAATGGGTCCACCGATAATGCGGTACCTAAGGATCGACCAATGGTCGCTGACGCTAGGGACGAACGCTCTACCCTTACACGACGTGAGCGCTGATGAAATGAACACACTAAAGAAAGGATAAGGCTTTGGGCAAACAAAGGCGCTGCCCAATGCAGACTCAAAACCAGGATTATAACCCAGAATGGGAGGAGAATCAGAAAGGAAAATCCCTAACCGTCACAAGCAGCGTGATCCGAAAAAAGTTGAAAAAATAACCAAAAAAAGTGGCGGACGCTAACAATCATCTGCACATGCACAGAATGGAAAAAGGCGACTGCCGGCAGAGATCGGCAACCGGCAGAATTGCAATGAGTGTGCATGCACAGAGCAAGATCTACACATGCCGGGCGAGGGGAGATGGAGATCAGTCTCTCAAAAAATAAATGCAAGACCGGGGATATAAGTCCGAGCCGATCGCTGCGGAGGAATGGGCCCAGCAAGCCGGGCACACCAGGGGGAGGACGTGATAGGGCAGCAGCGCCTTAGGGGGCCGCGATAGCATCTGGAGAAGGGAATCACTTGCGACGAGCAAATGGAGGAAGGGAAGAAGGCATGAGGGGATGGTTAGTGGCGGAAAAGCTGTCCCTTTCCTAGCGACTAAGCCCTACCAATTTTACCTCGAGCCTCTAAGCTCTACATGGCTTTACAGGACTAGTCTTACCAGTAACCCTAACTGGGCACAAAAAAGGGGAAACGCACAAAGCTCACCAGTGTATTGAAAGGCTGAGAGCGCACCAAGAGAAATTCAGGTTGAGAGCGCAACACCTGACAGAACCAAAGCTTGCTCTTAAATAGCAAGGCTGACAGGTGTCGCTAATACCGCAATCACGTAGCAATGAGCAGTTGCATGCACAATCGTGGTAACTGTTAGGATCCCAGCATAGCCAAACCAACACTGACTTCTAGTGTCAGTTTGGAGGGATCCCCACAGTGCTGGGGTTTCCTAACAATACCCCCCCCCCCAAACGGGTCTAGTACCTCCCCTAGCTTGCCGAACACTCTCAGGGTTAAGCAGGGAGGCGCCAGTAGGAATGGCGCATCTTTAAATAGGTGCCGAATGGGAGGGTGTGCCAACACGAGCCAGGCACAAAGTTTGGTTTGGGCTTGTGACTAGCCATGAGCGGCTCAGGCGCTTGGCACTGGCAGCTCAGGGCCAAAGCGCGGCACTGGCATCTCAGGGGCGGAGCCCGGCGCGGTCAGTTCGGAAATGGGGCTAGACCCGACAAGGCCAATGAAACAAGTTGATGAGAGTCGCCTGGCTGGGCGAGCAGACGCCAATGACCATGGCATAGTGGTCAACGAAAGTGACCATGGCGCAGGGGTCGGCGGTAGCAACTGTGGCGCAGGGGTCAGCGACAATGACCATGGCGCAGGGGTCGGGCACAGGGACTGGTGCAAATGACCGTGGTGTAGGGTTTGGTCTAGGCTAAACCACGGACAAGGACGGACCCCCAAGAGCTAGAAGGGACCCGTCCAGAGATAGCTGACACCACTTACGATGAGTGGGGACCTCCCTACAGGAAGTCCCAGAAGCTAACGCTGAGTCCAGGACTGTTGGCACCCTTCTGTTACGGTTCGCCATAATAAAAACCGGGCGAAATGTGAAAACAGATTCTCCTGGGTGTCTTCATGCACCTTTCCTAGATCCTGTGATATTGTTCTTGTATCCTATCTCTTCCCATCTCTTCCCATGTTAGTTGTTGACCTAGCCTCCTGGTTTAGCTTTTGTGTCTGTGTTACAATTAGCCGTTGGCCATTAGTTCTTTGTCTGTCAATTTTACTGGTGGTTTCGCAGTGTGTCCTGTTTGTGTGATCACATTGTCTAGCATTGTATTAACAGTCATTTAGCATTATCACTCCATTTTGTATTAGCATTTCTATTTATGTTAGCACTTCTGGTAGCATTAGCACTTCTGTTTGTGTTAGTGTTTCATGTTAGCTTCTAGGTTTATGGCTTGTTACAGTTAGCACCCTAGCCTATATCTTGTACTTGTAGTACTCTTTAGCTCAGCTTCTCAGTTAATTTGTTCTGTTGTGTCTGTTCACCCTGTATAGATGTATTAGCCTCTTATATTAGCATCTTGAATTAGATGCTTGCACCTACGTCTGTTTACCTATCAAGTTCTACAGAAACAGTAGTCCTTGAAAATTTGTAACTTTTAGAATTTTCTGTTTTTCTGTGTTTATATGACCTGGAACACTGACAGACCAAATGAGACAAAAAATGTAAGTAATTCACTTATTTAACATGAAAATGATCCACTATATGCGAGTGACAAAAGTATGCGAACCTTTAGGATTAGTAGTTAATGTGAAGGTGAAATTAGTGTCGAGTCTTTTTAATATCATGGTTTGGGCCTGTTGTATCTGCACTGGTTGTATCTGCACCAGGACAGTGTCCTCAATGAATTATGAAATACACCAGCATATTCTAAAGAAAATATCATGACATCTGTCCATGAACTGAATCTCAAGAGAATGTAGGTCATGCAACAAAACTGCAATACTAAGCACTCAAGTCATTCTACAAAAAAACAGTTAAAGAAGGCTAAAAGCAAAGGTACTTTTGCCACTCAGAGAAATATTGGACCTCAATAAATAAGTTACCAAGTATAATACACTGCACAAAAAAATAAAGGGAACACTTAAACAACACAATATAACTCCATGTAAATCAAACTTCTGTGAAATCAAACTGTCCACTTAGGAAACAACACTGATTGACAATCAATTTCACATGCTGTTGTGCAAATGGAATAGACAACAGGTGGAAATTATTGCCAATTAGCAATACACAATCAATAAAGGAGTGGTTCTGCAGGTGGGGACCACAGACCACTTCTCAGTACCTATGCTTTCTGGCTGATGTTTTGGTCACTGAATGTTGGTGGTGCTTTCACACTCATGGTAGCATGAGACAGACTCTACAACCCACACAAGTGGCTCAGGTAGTGCAGCTCATCCATGATGGCACATCAATGCAAGCTGTGGCAAGAAGGTTTGCTGTCTGTCAGCGTAGTGTCCAGAGGCTGGAGGCGCTACCAGGAGACAGGCCAGTACACCAGGAGACGTGGAGGAGGCCGTAGGAGGGCAACAACCCAGCAGCAGGACCGCTACCTCCGCCTTTGTGCAAGGAAGAACAGGAGGAGCACTGCCAGAGCCCTGCAAAATGACCTCCAGCAGGCCACAAATGAGCATCTGTCTGCGCAAACGGATAGAAACAGACTCCATGAAGATGGTATGGGGGCCCGACGTCCATAGATGGGGGTTGTGCTCACAGCCCAACACCGTGCAGGATTGGCATTTGCCAGAGAATACCAGGATCGGCAAATTCGCCACTGGCGCCCTGTGCTCTTCACAGATGAAAGCAGGTTCACACTGAGCACATGACAGACGTCACAGAGTCTGGAGACGCCGTGGAGAGCAATCTGCTGCCTGCAACATCCTTCAGCATGACCAGTTTGGCAGTGGGTCAGTAATGGTGTGGGGTGACATTTCTTTGGAGGGCCACACAGCTCTCCATGTGCTTGCCAGAGGTAGCCTGACTGCCATTAGGTACTGAGATGAGATCCTCAGACCCCTTGTGAGACCATATGCTGGTGCCGTTGGCCCTGGGTTCCTCCTAATGCAGGACAATGCTAGACCTCATGTGGCTGGAGTGTGTCAGCAGTTCCTGCATGATGAAGGCACTGAAGCTATGGACTGGCCCACCCGTTCCCCAGACCTGAATCCGATTGAGCACATCTGGGACATCATGTCTCGATCCATCCACCAACATCACGTTGCACCACAGATGTTCCAGGAGTTGGCGGATGCTTTAGTCCAGGTCTGGGAGGAGATCCCTCAGGAGACCATCCGCCACCTCATCAGGAGCATGCCCAGGCGTTGTAGGGAGGTCATACAGGCACGTGGAGGCCACACACAATACTGAGCCTCATTCTGACTTGTTTTAAGAACATTACATCAAAGTTGGATCAGCCTGTAGTGTGTTTTTCCACTTTAATTTTGTGTGTGACTCCAAATCCAGAAATCCAGGATGTGTTATTTGAGTGTTCCCTTTATTTTTTTGAGTAGTGTTTTTTTTGTCATTTGTTTATCTGGGTTCTGTTTATCTACAAATCGTGTGAAAATCTGATGATGTTTTAGGTCATTCATATTTATGCAGAAATGTGGAAAAAGAAAGAGCTCACAAACTTTCAATCACCAGTGTTATCTAAAAAATAATTAAAGCAAACAGGAAGCACCTGGCTTTAATTTGAAGATACAAGTGTTTTCAGTTTTAATTAAAAAGTTTAATTAAAAAGTAAAAAGTCACAGCAAAGTAATAATCAGTTTCTGTTTATTCAGCCTATTACATCTCTCTTTTGTAACTTTCTTTTGTTACCTGTTTTAAAATACCTCTTTTGTCTTTGACCCTAGCTCACACTAAACCTGGATAACCTCCAGGTCTTGGTTGCCATAACAGTGCTCCAGAGCAGGCACCCTACAAATGCCCTCTGCTCCAAATGATGTGCATGCACACTAATTTGCACTTTATAAACCTAGACCCTTCTGTTTGTTTTGGTTTTGGGTCGACAGTGGCGCTAACACCCGTCACAGTGAGAAGTGAAGACAAAGGGAGAAAATAACTGTATGTGAAAGAATGTGAGTTAGACAGAAAGAAGAAATGAGGGGAAGAATGAGTGTCACTCTTGCCAAATCCCTCCTCCTCTAAAGTAGGCTCCTGAGATGCCATTTTGGGCTGGATGACAAATGGCTCCTGTCTAGATCACTGAGGAAGAAAGGCATTCTGGGAAATCGCTCATTTCCACGTAATTACTTTCCACTACAGTATCTTACTTGCTTTCCCCAAATCTCTTTACTCGTCATCGCTTCCCTTCCTCTGCTCCTCCTTCTGCTCTCTTGTTATCTGTCCTGATTTTATCTCATGAATTAGCCCTCATTAGTTACATTTCAGGCCTTCTTACACATTCCTGTCCTCATTACTGTGGTTTATGAGGCCTCAGTGGACATTGTACCACACTGGTAATAAGAAGGTTGTGGGTTCAGGGGGTTGTTCATACAACTGTTGTGACAGAACTAGAACTCTGAGATCTTGACTCTGCCAATTTAAGAATCGGGCACAATAAGAAAGTAATCGCAGGCACATTTTTGGGTTGAGAAATGTCGTAAAAGACACTAATTGGCACTTCATTTTTAAAGGCTATTTTAAGGGGAAAATAAGTCATTAAATACTAAATTTGTAATTTAAATACTCAACAATTAAACACCTAAATATTTCCCATTACACACTATATAGCATTATACTTACTTTGGTCGGGGTTATGAGGGGTCCAGAACCAACTGGGTGCAGACACTGGGTGCAACTGGGCCTACCCACTGGGCGCAGACAATCGAGTACCCTGGACAGGGTGCCAATTCATTATTCTATAGCATTATATGTAGTATAAAACATTCACAGTTTTCTCTTTACCCCAAATGCATTTAATTTAATATTGTATATTTGGGGTGTAACATTTAATTCCATATCCAAGAAGTTGAATCAGTTCATCTGGACATAAGGTTTTCTGGTAGATTACATTTAGAACTGAATTATTTCATCTGTATTCACTCATCTAAATGACTTTTTCAGTCGCAGCTTGTTGAAAAACACCTCTCACCTCTCACTATCTTACAACGCCACTATCGTAGCCATTCCCCAATCCTGTGTGAATGGCACACGTGGCCATTAATGGTCATGGCTATCTGCATATTAAACTTACCAGCGGTCCCATTATTATGTACTGGTGCTGGTATCAGTCGTTATGTAAACGTGCTGTATATAAGACTAGAGAAGTTTTTCAACTAGCTGAGATGCTAAACGGCCAAAGAAAGGCACTCAGCGGTAAGCTGAATTGAATGGACATAGTTTATAAAAGCACATATGTATAAAAGATCTCACAATTTACACTGCAAGTCGGAACAAAAGACAAGCAATGCAGTTCAAGGGACTCTCTGCAAACCACTGAGATCAAAATGTGTCAAGAAATAGATCTGAGCAAACCTTTTATAAAGTTTTAAAACTTTCCAGGAGTACACTTTCCACAGTAATTATGAAATGGTAGAAGAAGGAACCACTGGTCCTCTAAAGACGGGGCAATGTTTGGCTGGCACTGCGCTCCTAATAAGCACCAAGACGATGATTATAAGCAGGTCTTACAACTCCGGTGAATTATGTGTGCTGAATTTGCGCTCCATAGTGCTTGAACTGTGCGAATTAGTTTCTAAACAAGCAGACTAAGAAGCACCGAGTCTTCGCAACGCAGCACACCAGAGAAACAAGTGGAGAAAAAATTGTTTTGTTGATACATTATATATCCCAGTCCAATTTGGAATTACTCTACTATACCTGTAAATTATTGTGTAATGTGAATTTATGTGTAATGCAGTTTAATATATTACTATTTGGGGCAGGTTTATTCACTGTACCTAGGACATTGCCATTAAAAAACTCAGCTCTTATGTCCTCTGAGGTTGAGTGCCAGTGTAACAATTTGTGCAAAATGGTGCCCCTTAGTAAAAGTACTTCTCAAGCAGTAGGAGTTACTCAGACGGGGAGGATTCCCTGGCATGCACAAAGGACAGAAAAATCTGAATAGCTTTGTTGAATTCCGTGTTACTTTGTTGGACAACTAACAAAGATGGGTTGTCTGATTTTATAGTTTGTGGGTTGGTAGTCACTGTAGATACCCAAAGCCCAAATCAGAAAAAGTCATGGGCAAATTTAGAGCTAGTAATGAATTTTAAAAAATTAAGTAATTATGTAATTTCAAACAGATGATGTCAACAGGTCATTGTAATCATGATTTGGTACAAAAGCAGCATCCAGGACAGGCTGAGTCTTTGTAGAGTAAAGATGGCCAGAGGATCTCTAGTTTGTCAACAAGTGTGTCGACTGATGCGTTTTTAAACATGTTTAAAACAGTGTTCTTCAAAGAAAGACTGGAAGGGAATTGCATATTTCTCCCTCTACTTTACATAATATTAAACAATTCAAAGAATCGGAAGGAATGTCAGTGTGTAAAAGGCAAAGGGCACAAGCTTAAGCCGAACAACCACGATCTTCGATCCCTAAGACGGCACTGCATCAAGAACTTTCATCAATAACCTGATATAACCACATGGCAAGGGATTACTTTGGAAAACCTCTGTCAAGCAGAGTTACAATACAGAGTTACATTCACAAATGCCACTTTGCAAAAAAGAAGCCCCATGTTAACCAGAAGCAGCATCAACTTCTCTGGGCTCGGAAGCCTCTAGGATGGACCATCACACGTGGAAATGTGTATTGTGCTTAGATGAATCAGTAATCCAGATCTTTTCTTGGAAAAAATGGATGCCGTGTGCTTCGGACCAAAGACAAAAAGGACCATCCAGACTGTTATCAGCAACATGTCCAAAAGCCAGGGTCGGTCATGGTATGGGGCTGTGTCAGTGCCCGTGGCAAAGGTCATTTACACACTGCCTTCAGGACAATATCTTTTCCAGGGTCGTCCATGCATGTTTCAACAAGACAATGCAAAACCACATGCTGCACACATTACAAGGTCATAGCTGCGGAAGAATAGGGTGTGGATACTGGACTGCCCTCCCTGCAGTCCTTACCTGTCCCCAATAGTGACTCTGTGGGGAATGTTGAAATGAAAAAAATGTGACAATGATGACCCCGTACTGTTGCACACCTTAAGACATGTTTGCACCTGACATCTTAACACCTGAAACACTAAATTGCTTGGTATCCTCTGTGGCAAAAGGTCTTTGTGGGTGAAAAGGAATGGCAACATTACAAAGTGGTAAATTCTTTACTGTACCAACTTTTTTTGGAATGTGTTGCAGGCCTAAAATGCAGGAATGGATGTTGCTTAACAAATGAAATGAAGTTGACCAGACAGAACATGAAATATCTCAGGTTCATATGGTCTTCAATTAAATAAAAGTCAACATAAATGTAAGAAACACTGTGTGTTATTTTATATGCATTTTCCGAAGTGTCCCACCTTTTTCTGATTTGGGGCTGTATGAGCACTGAAAAAAGTGAGTTTTACATAACGTCCACTTTACATTTAAATTAGGAAATACTGATTTTCCACGATTATAAAACAATATTGACTACATTTGTTCTAAGTTGGGTACATTTGATTGCCAACCCATTCCTTCAATTACATTTTATCAATGATGGAATTTTGTTTTTGAGAGAAGGTGGTGGATTTTGGGGGATCAATGACCACGAGTAAACCTCTGGACTGCTAAAAGGTTGTAAGTTCAAATCCTGGATCTGCTAAGCTGTTCTTGTTGGGTCCTTGAGCAATTGCACATCACTCTTAGTAAGGATGTCTGCTAAATGAAGTAAATGAACATTTTTAATAAACAGACACAGCCCTGCACGGTAATGCTGCCTGCATTACACTTTCTGTAACTACACACAATGACGAGACATAACCACTATGAACATTTTGAAGAGAGGCTGATGGCAGAAATTGTGTTTTATCAAATCCTTTCTCTTGATTGGCAGATCATCTCCTCCTCCATTCATCCCTCAAGAACAACAATTCCTCTGGCTTGAGCAGCACCAGGTGCAGTCTTTGCCTGATAATTCCCTTTTTGCAAATTTGACCCTCCCCTTGCACACAGTGCCACCTAGTCAATGGGAGATTATCACTACACCACCATTCATGCAACACGTGATGCCAAATGCATAAACCAGCCTTAACAAATTTAAACAACATTGCAGAGGTCACAGAACTGCTGTTGCTCCCATTCAACAGCTTGGTGCATGTGTGCGTGTGTGTGCGTGTGTGTGTGTGTGTGTGTGTGTGTGTGTGTGTGTGTATGGTTTGTTTGTTTCTGACCAGATATTTGTTAGACATGTTGGGACCCTATGAAAGATAGGAAAATCTGATAAATTCAACCTTATGGGAATATTGTGCTGGTGGAAAGTTCCCATAAACACATGATTACCAAAATGGTGTGTGTGTGTGTGTGTGTGTGTGTGTGTGAGAGAGAGAGAGAGAGAGAGAGAGAGAGAGAGAGAGAGAGAGAGAGAGAGAGGGAGAGAGAGGAAGAGAGTGGGCAAATGTTGGGGTGACACCCCAGGCTTCTGCTTGCTGCTGATAGCACTCCTGCCTGCTGCTTTATCCAGAGGGGGCAGAACAGCTACATAATAATCCACTCATTTTCCTCCCTGATAAGGGGATTCTCTCCATCTTCCTCTTTTGCTCATTCACCCACTCATCAATCAGAGGTGCCCCCTTGCTCACTCTGTCTTAGTGTGTGTGTGTGTGTGTGTGTGTGTGTGTGTGTGTGTGTGTGTGTGTGTGTGTGTGTGAGAGAGAGAGAGAGAGAGAGAGAGAGAGACTGTGCACGTGTGTTGGGATGTCTGGGGGACATGAGGCCCCATGTCACAGATGTTAGGAGAATCCAAATGTGAAGGGAGCAGCCAGACGGGGAAATATGTCAGTTTATCTGCTGTAATCAAACACAAATGTAAAGTCCAATTGTCACTTCCTTGGTCATAAAATTGCACCTGTTCTAACACAGAGAAACAGTGACTTAACCATGTACCGTATTGTTCAAACCATAAAGCGCACCGGGTTATAAGACGCATTAAATGAAACAAAACTCTTAAGTTCCCTCGGAAGCTCAGTTTGGTCTTTACCTGGCGCAGGGCGTCTTCTTGCTTCCTCCACTTCCGTACCATTGATTCGTTAATGTTGAATTCTCTCGCAGCTGCTCTATGTCCATGTTGTACTGCGTGACTGATAGCATTGAGTTTGAAATCCGCTTCGAAAATAAATGAATGAATGCATGTACCCTAATGCTGAAGCACATACCGTATTACTCTGTGATCCTGCGCACTACGGTTGCCGTAAGCTTCGTAACCTACCAAGACCGTGCTAAAACATTTTGACAGATTTATGAGCGCCGTGTACCGTCTACAATCGGTTCTAGGTCAGAAGGCTCAACCAGAATTAATTCATACATTAGGCGCACCGCATTTAAAGGCGCACTCTTGATTTTTGAGAAAGTTAAAGGATTTTAAGTGCGCCTTATGGTCCGAAAAATACGGTACCTCAAATTGCTGTTTAGTTTATCATGACAATGTTATGTTTACCAAGACTGAGATTTTAGATTTGGTTAAAAATCAACCAAATATACCCAATTAACTTGAAATGCCAGGTAAGTTGTATAGGTTGATGACAGAATGGTAAAGCTGTAGATTTAAAATGTATTCATTTTTGTCATCTTTAATACCTAAATCACATTGGGATGTCATTGTGACAGTGCATTTTGAAACCATTGTGTGTATTTTCGGGGTGATACACTTCCATTACCTAATGGCTACGTTCAGATCTCACAAGTAGCATACATTTATTTTCTTACTTTTGCATATGAGGCTTTTAATCAGCTGTAATCGCATGTTTTAACAGCAGTTTTATAGTACATTTGCACTAATGTTTTCTGTGTGGCTCGTTTCCAAAAGAAACAGAACTGAGCATGCAGTGTACTGCGTTATACAGTATATTACTCTGTGACACTGTGTATACAGAATAGGAAGCTATTCAGAATTTGTGATGCCTTAAAACTATTCTTGCATAAGCATACTGTATGTTAAGGGTGGCAGATACATTTTAAAGCAAAATACAGTACTGTGCAAAAGTCTTTGGCCACCAAAAGATCAGATATACTGTTGTTGTAGCACTGGTACAATGATCATATATAATTATGTATCAGTCACTTTATTATCACACAACCAGGAAATACAGGAAATTTGTATGCAGTATTAAAATACTGTAAAACATAAAAAAACAGGTTCTACAGGCTACAGTGGCAAGTATTTAGTGTGACCTCCCCTGACTCTTGAGCAATTGCAAGATTGGGCAGTTTCATGCCAAGTTGACTCTTCTACAGTCTGAAGATGCTTGATCAGGAATGGCCTTTCATAGGGGAGCAGCCAAAAAACTGGAAACACTTTTTCGAAAAGTGAACAGGATGAAAGTCTAAGATATGCTAAAGCAGACAAAGATTGGAATGAAGGTCAGTGGGAAAGCATACTATGGAGTGACAAATCCAAGTTTGAAATTTTAGGGTTCACTGGTTGACAATATATGTTACATACTCATTGATTAAAAAAATGAACGTACCCAGATAGAAATGTCGTCTTGCTGCAAATCTTGGCTTACAGTTATGCCTCAGGCAGATATGACGTATAAAAAGGCTCTCAGTGGGTACTTTAGGGTAATGTACTTCTTGATGAGAGACCGTTGACTGCTAGACATACCTCTACAATGCACTTAAAGACATTTTGCCCAGTTGATAGCCTTTCAGAGGGGACGCTGAGAGAAGCAGGATGGTCATTTTGACGATTTGCCCACAATCTAATCTATATGTTAGGAGGTCTTGGGAGCAGTGGTTCCATTAGGGCATGCACAAAGGCGCAGACAGACCACCAGTAGAGAGGATTGTTTGATCTGCCGACAAGCACAAGCAGCTTCCACAGTTTTATTGTCCACCATCAAGACACAGGTGGCACCTTCACTACACTCTCCTCTCTCTGCTCGGACCAATTTCAGGCATTTAGCAGAAGGAAATTTGGTTTCACAGTACCCATTACGTGTTCTGCCATTGACAGTCAGCCACCGTTGCCTTTTCTTGAAGTTGTATCATGAACGACTACTATGTAACTTTATCGTCTTTAATGACAAATACACATTCAATTTGGGATTCATCCACGATTGGCTTCAAGTATGGAGGCCTTATAGTTAGCCCTTCAGTCCTGCTTTTTGCTGTGGAGTGACACACTGCCAACACTGCTGGTGTGATTATCTGGGGAGCAATCGTATACGACTGTCGGTCACCCCTAGTAGCGATACAAGGGACACTAACATCCTGCAGCCACATGTGTTGCTTCATGGCCGGGTTTCTAACTGCCATTTCTCAGCAAGATAATGCTCGCACAGCCAGGGTTTCCCAGGAATGTCTCCGATAGATTGCAACACTACCTTGGCCTGCCCTGTTGCCAGATTTATCACCAATCAAGTATTTATGTGACCAGCTGGGACACCAACTTCGGAAACCTAAGAATGTACAGGATCTGCAGGCCCAGCTGCAACATCTATGGTCAAATATGCCACAGTATATCTGTATGCATCCATGCTCAACCGTATCTCATCTTGTATCCAGGTTAGAGACAGCCCAACAGGGTACTAGAGCCTCCTTTTAATTGTACAGTTTTCCCCGATAAACTTATACTTTCACATATTTTAATCACGTACAAATATCATAATTAAATTCATATATATATATATATATATATATATAATGTTTATCACGTTACTTTCTGACAATGAGTATTTATATATTGAAAATGTGTATTATAACTCAAACATATCTATTGACTATTACAGCCAAAGTGAAAGCAACTTGATATGAGTGTTGATAACAAAATGTGAGCTTTCAAGTAAATATTACTAATGACTACTTTATTATCTGGATTGACAGGTTTTCTCTCAGAGTGTTTTTCAGCTGTTCAGCTACATCTAATATATTTAATGTTTAATATTCTGATTATGGTAAAAATCAAAAACTTTTTTTGGTCTTTTCATGAGTACCAAAATCACACATTCCTCTACCATCTTGACCTCAGACATGCCTTTTTTTTAGCTGTAAAGGGACTCAACTTATGAACTAGATAAAGATATTATTAAATAAACAATTAACTGAGACAACTAAAATAACATTTTGAAATCAATGTTCCATCTTAACTTCTTCACTGTTGGTATATACAATGATCATATATGCTTCTTTTGCACTTATTAAATTACTTGGAGATAAAGTATTAAAACGTGGAACATTGGGACCTTACATTAAGTGTTACAGCCTAGTGGTTAACGTACTAGACTATAGACCAGAAAGTCCATGGTTCAAATTCCACCTCTGCCAAGCTGCCAGTTTTGGGTCCTTGAGCAAGACCCTTAACCCACAATTCCTTGGATTGTAAGATTGTAGAAGGTGTAAGTTGGTCTGGCTAAATAAATACGCATACTCATGCTAGCTAACAGCTGTATACTTTGATTATTTCCAATGCATTCCTTTAAATTACTGTACATGACACCATAGGCCAGCAGACAGTCAATGAGACAAACACTGCACCTGAATTAAAATAACCTTATGGTTGCAAAAGCAGACCCGCTAAACATCATACCAGAAATACATTGCAGGTTAAAAAAATAGAAAAGCACTTGATTCCCTGTCTAGTTATCCTCTCCCCCAGGGGTTTCTGGAGCATATCAGCCAGGGGTTATAAAACCCCCCCAAAAAGTTCAACAAACCTTTCTATTGCTTATTTGTACTAACATGAGGTTTTGTCTACTAGGAAGAATCCAAAGCACTTATATAGGTCGCTCTGGACAAGGGCATCTGCTAAATGCTGTAAATGTAAATGTAAATGTATCCCTCACATTTGCTATACCCAGCAATCTTTACTGTAAGAACATAATGGTCATGTTCTTGTCGCTCTGAGACCTGTCTGAATTGTGTTGATTACAGAGATGATAAATGTGAATACGTGAATGAAAGTGCACCCCATGCATTCACTCCTTTACAAGAAATTACATACTTTTCTCTCTTACCTGTGTAACCTACATGCCTTTCAACTCATGCAGAGTCAGACTGCTATATAAATATAATTCACAGAACCATCCCCACCATCCCTGTTGTTCTTTCTTTCTTATTTTTGTAGGAGAAATCTAGCGGTTATAATATTGTCATCGTAATGCTTTAGTTCTAGAGGTCACTATATTAAAGTAAAACATAAATTTATCACTGAAATTTGTACAGTTGTAACACCAAATGTAGTCAGTCAACCAAAGTTTGTAGTCTAATTATTTACTGATTCTGCAAATAGTGTTCACTACATTGAAAAAACTATGTGAACTCTCAAACACTGCATCCATATGTGTTTGTTGAACATCTCATTACAATACTGTAGACATTAACATGAATTTGGTCCTTGATTGCTATGTTAAAGGCATACATTCTTAACCAAAAGCTTTCCAGTACATCTTGGAATGTGACTGATGGAATTCACTTCCATTCAGTTACTAATGCTGGGTGATAAGTCCTCACGTGCAGTGGTTACAGTCAGAACATTTTCTTTAACACCTTGCTTTGCGCTTTAAATGATTTCAGCTGTAACATGGATTAGTACAACCCCAAATCATAAAAAGTTATTTCATGTTTTGTCTGGGCACCATAATTTCATGTTAATAAACAACCATTTCTGCATTTCAGGTCTGCAACACATTGCAAAAAACAGTTGGGGCAAGGCAATTTATGGCAAGTGATGTGTTTTCAAGCAGGTGATGTCAACAGGTGATTTTAATCAGGACACGAAAGAGTCTCTGTTTGTTAACAGATGTGTGAGAAAATTATAGAAATGTTTAAAATCAGTGTTCCTCAAATAAATATTGGAAGGGATTTGAATATTTCTCCCTCTACAGTGCATAATATCATTAAACAATTCAAGGAATCTGGAAGAATTGCAGTAAAGGGCAAGGGTGCAAGACTAAACTGAAGATCAGACCACACTGCATCAAGATCTGTCATTCATCAATAGCTGATATATCCACATGGGCAAGAGATTACTTTGGCAAGCCTTTATCAAGCACTACAATGTGTAGTTACATTAACACATGCCACTTAAAATTTACTGTGCAAAAAAGATGTCCAGAAGTGGCATCGACTTCTCTGGACCATCACACAATGGAAACATGGAAACGAGTCCAAAAGCCAGACTCATGGCTATGGTATGGGGTTGGGTCAGTGCCCTTGGCAAAGGTCATTTAAACTTCTGTGATGGCAACATTAATGCAGAAAAGTACACTGAGCTTTTAGAGCAACATAAGCTGCCTTCAAGACAATCGTTTTCAGGGAGATCCATGCATTTTTCAACAACACAAAGCAAAATAAATCAAATCAGAAAAGCAGGATTGAAATATGTAAATCCCCTCCACTCGTTCTTTGAGAAACATTGTTTTTAAACTTTTCAATAATTATCTTACACATTTGTTGACCACTGGAGATCCTCTGTCCATCTTTGCTCCTCAAAGACTCAGCCTTTCATGGACACTGCTTTTGTACCAAATCATGATTATAATCATCTGTTGACATCACCTGTTTCAAATACCATCATAATTTTTGTTTTTTTTTACCTTATTAATAGCCATAAACTGTCCCTGTCCCAACTTTTTTCAGAATGTGTTGCAGGCCTGGAATGCAGTAATGGATGTTAACTACATACTGTGGTAGCTTAGTGGTTAAGGTATCGCTCTGGATAAGGCTGTCTGCTAAATGCTGTAAATGTAAATGTAAAATAAGTGGTCACCAGTTGTGAGAGCTTCCATACCATTTAGTTATTCATGGGACTGTGGTGGCCTAGCGGTTAAGGTACTGGACTATGGACCAAAAGGTCCAGGGTTCAAATCCCACTTCTGCAAGCTGCCATTGTTGGGTCCTTAACCCACAATTGCTTGGATTGTAAGACTGTATCAATTGTAAGTCGCTCTGGATAAGGGCATCTGCTAAATGCTGTAAATGTAAATGTACTAGTCATATTTATTAACTAATAAAATGCAGTTGACCAGTCAAAACATTAAATATCCTGTGTCCGTGTCTGTACTGTCTGCAATGAAGTATCCCAACTTTTTCTGATTTGGGGTTGTACATAGCCCTGTGTGCAGCTCCCATGGAGGTTATCATCTACATTTACACTGTTTAGCAGATGTTTAATTCTTATACTGACATTGCTTCCCACGGCACGTATTGATTGCTGATTATATTTGACTAGACTGGGACTCCAAAGAACTTAATCCTGTTGTCCCATATCACCCAGAGGAGGATGGGTTGTTCTGTTTAACCTGGTTTATCTTCAGGTTTATTCCTTGTGCCTCTCAGGGAGATTTTAGTTTCCACTGTCACTAATTGTTTGGTCATATGGGGTCTAGACTTGGCTTTTTGTTAAGCCACTTTGCATCAATATCTGTTGTTAAAAGCACTATATAATAACATTTAATTGAATTGTATTCTGACTGAACGACACACTATATGCTTAAGCACTTAACCATCCTACTCTGTGAGTTTGTATGACCTTCCATGGCATAGAGCTGTTATTGCCTCTAGACAATTCGACTTTATAATTATAGGACTTAGAATTCTGAAAACAGACTTGTTAACAGTGCCACATTTAAAAGCACTGAACTATTTAGTGTAACCCATTCTGCTGCCATTGTTTGTCTGTGACACTTATATGGCTTATGCCTGATTCTTTGCACCTACACAATACAGACAAGTTTGTCGACACTCCGTCTAATTATTCATTCATTCATTTTCTTAACCACATAATCTTGATCAGGGTCACAGGGTGCATGGCAGGAACAACCCTAGACAGAGCACCAGTCCATCGTAGGGCTTCTAACTGTTGAGTTCTGCTATTTCAGAAACACTCATTTGTAACACATTCATAATATAAAGCATACATTTCAAAATTCTCCAAGACAAACTGGCAGTAGAATGGGTTGTACTGAATACCCCAGTGACTCTCAATATGACACATTTATAGGTTTCTGCTTTCAAAAAGTCATTGCATGTACTTTCTGTCCTGCTGTTCTTAAAGTCCATAGGGAATTGGTTTGCCAACTTTGATTGAGAACTTGACTGGCTGGCATAGAACCTTAACCTCAACTCTATCAGTCACCTTGAAAATGCACTTGAGTTCCAAAAGTGACCTGGGGCGTATTGATGATCAGAAGCAGACCTCACAATCTTGTTGCAAAATCTAGTGGAAAGTTCCTTCAGAAAAACAAAGGCTATTGTAGCAGCAAAGGTGGGGGAAAACTGCCGACTAAAACTTATGTTTTGGATATAATTTTTTGGGTGTCTGCAAGCTTTTGCCTGTAGTGTATTAGGAGTGTGACTGAAATCCTTCAACCCACTAATTAGAATGGGTGGACTTTAGATATGTAATGCAACTAGTAATCATGAGGAGTTTGTAGATACCAGTTTAATTATACTTTGTGCAAACTACGCAAACATGCTTATTATAATAATGCATATTTGTATTATTCCTTTACCACTTATACATTTTTATGGTTCCAAAAATAGTGCCATACCTTTTACTCTTCTGCTAGTACATAGTCCTTAGACAGCAATGAAATGATGCAAATGCTTTAATATCATGCTAAATAATTTAGGTCACTAGTTTTATCTCAGACCACTCAAATGGCTTACTGACTGAGTCCTCTTGAAGGCTTCTTAGAGCATGAGGACCTTCAGCCTGACCCACTCTCGGCCCAAAGTAGTTACTTAAGTACCTGTTAATATTAACAGGGGGCTTTGTGAGGCGGACTAGGGAGGGGAGGCAGACGCAGGTGTCTTTGAGTTGTCTAGAGCAGTAGAACAAAGGTCTTGCTGAGGCCATTGTAAACACAGCGCTTTTAAAGACTGATGAAAACCTGAGCAGCACTTTGAAACACTTCTAATCCAATTCATGTAAACATTTTAGTTGAGGATACACGTAATCTGATAACGGCAGAAAATAAGATTTTGTCATGATTCCAATCAACAACTATTACATCACTTCAGTATTCAGATAATGGAACATTGGGTTTACATGACATAGGCAGTTAACACAAAAAAAAAAAGTAAAAAAACTAAAAAAAACTTAAAAAAAAAAAAAAAAAAAATTAAAAAAAGAAATTAAAAACAATCAAAAAAGTAAAAAAAAAAAACTCTCAAAAAAAAAATAAAAAAAAAAAAAAAAAATAAAAAAAAATTAGTAAAATTGGATTGGATTTTGCTTTTCAACCAGCCAATAATCTCATAGAAACATGTGACATTTAAATTAAGGACTGGTAATATTAAAAAATCAAATCTTAAATTTTCTCAAGTATATGCTAAGTCTCACAAAGTGTTGATAGCCGTTTGCTCCTGTAATTTTTTGGTGCATTTAATTCTGGGGTTGCCGTTCACTTAGAACAATGGTTAAGTCAATTGGAAAAAAAGGCCAAAATCAAGTGGTCTTAGAATATGCGGACCTGCGGGCCAATTACAAACGGACAAAAACCGACAGCGGCGGTTGCAGGGGGCCGCGGGAGACCAGGACACGCGAGCAAGCCACCACCACCGATGAGGGCAGGGGGGGAAACTGAGGGTGCAGAGTCCTTCAGTGATTAGAAGTTACCCTGGGTCCTTGTGACCGCGCCAACTATTACACGCCTTGCTCTTGGAGTGATCTTTGATGGTAAAACATTCCTGGGGAGGGGAACAGTGATACTTGAATTTCCCTCCATTTGTTACACCAATCTGTATGACTGTGGATGGTGGAGTCCAAACTCTTTAGAGATGTGGTTTGTAACCTTTTGCATCCTGAATGAGCATCAAACAGCTCTTTTTCTGAGGTCCTTTGTTCGTGCCATGATACACTTCACAAACCGTGTTGGGAAGAGCAGACTTTGATAGATCCCTGTTCTTTAAATAAAACAGGTGGCCCACTCACACCTGATTGTCATCCCATTGATTGAAAGCACTGACTCAAATTACTCGACTAATAGAGAGGTTCAATACTTTTGCCACTCACTACTATATGTATATTGGATGATTCTCTCCATAAAAACAATGACCAATTACAATATTTTGTCTCATTTGTTTAACTGGGTTCTCTTTTATCTATTTTTAGGACTTGCGCTGAAAATCTGATGATGTTTTAGGTCATATTTATGCAGAAATATAGCAAATTCTAAAGGGGATCACAAACTTTCAATCACCACTGTAACATTCTACAAGTAAAATCCAGCTTCTCTTTATCAGATTTTCTTAATCTGATTTCTAGTTCAGAGTACGCTGTATACATGACCACTTGAATAGTCAGATAACTGCAGAAATCAGATCTTATCAGATTATTAAGTGCATTGTAAAAGGCTCTCAGTGTCAGGGTGAAGGTGAAGCTTACATATTTTCTCATCTTTTAATGAATTTACTTGTCCATTATTATTAGTTTTCCCAACCTAATCTCACCCTGCTTTATCCACAGAGTATGAGCAATTACCACACATTTACAACCTCGAATCACAAAATGTTAAAAAAAAAATTCAGGAAAACATCATCCATTCCTGAATTTCATCCTGGAAACACATTCCAAAAAAAAGTTGGGACTGTGGCAATTTAGGGATAGCAATGAGGTAAAAAAAAAAAAAAAAAAAATAGTGATGTGATTTCAAACTGGTGATGTCAACAGGTGATTATAATCATGATTTGGTACAAAAGCAGTAGTCTTTGAGGAGCAATGTTGTGCAAAGGATCTCCAGTTTATCAACAAATGTGTAAGAAAATTATTGCTTTTTTTAAAAAACAATATTCCTCAATGAGAGATTGGAAGGGATTTACATATTTATCCCTCTACAGTGCATAATATCATTAAATAATAACATTTCAGTTCATAAAGGGCAAGGGCGCAAGCTTAAACTGGACTCAACTGATCTTCAATCCCTCAGATGGCACTGCATTAAGAACCGTCATTCATCAAAAGCTGACATAACCGTACAGTATGGGTAAGAGATTATTTTATCAAACCTTTTTCAAACACTACAATTTGGAGTTCAGAAAACTTTACTGTGCAAAAAGAAGCCTCATGTCAAATATGTTCAGAAATAGCATTGACTGAGATTTTAGAGCAACATTTACTGCCTTCAAGACATCATCTTTTCCAGGGACATCCATGCATTATTCAACAACACAATGCAAAGCAAGCTAAATCAGAAAAAGTTAGGTCTAAAATATGTAAATCCCTTCCAATCTTTCTTTGAGGGACATGTTTTTGAAACATTAGTTGATAAACTGGACAGTCTCCACTCATCTTTGCACCTCAAAGCCTTTTGTGGATACTGCTTTTGTAGTACATCATGATTATAATCACCTGTTGACATCACCTGTTTGAAATGACATTGTTATTTCATTTTATACCCCATTACTAGCCATAAATTGCCCCGCTCCTACTTTTTTTGGAATATATTGGATGTTAACAAATAAAATTAAGTTGAGCAGACAAAACATGAAATATCTTGGGTTCACACTGTCTGAAACACAATAAAAGTCACAGTAAATGTAAGGAATGCTACATTTTGTTTAATGTTTACACAGTTTAATGTCTCTGTGTCCCTCGAAAAACACTGAGCAAATTATCAACTGGGGATAAAGAAATAATGGAGCAATTTTGCTTAACATACTTGAACCAAAATGTTTGGCTTATCAAAGTAACCTCCTTTTGCCTCCCTTTTTTATAACAGCCAAACACCCTCAAAGTATTCTATAAATCAAATATTGTAAGTTCTTCCCAACAATATGCTGCACTTGTGGGTTGCTGAGCTTTCATACTTCTCTCCATTCCATTCTAAACCAACTTGATGCTGTTTAAATCTGGAGACTGAGCTGGCCATTGTAATATTTGAAGCCTTGTGTCTTGTTCTTTTCTCCTAACGTAATTTAGACTGAGGTATCATTGCTGTAGGATGTACCCCTTGCCAACTGGGGAGACCAAATGGTATTGAATGGTGCTACAAAACGCTGTGGGGTATAACCATTATGATAGCAATAATGTATACTACATCCTGTAGTGCAATATTGTCCAAATACCGTCCTAGACATTGTAGTCAGCCTGTTACAAACACACTGCTTTGTAGACAACGAGTAAGCTAAACTGTTTAACCTCTCTTAATTGATTGCTTACCTTTGTACCATTTGAGGTCATTTACTGGAAAGTATTGGTATCTGCTTACCGTATTTTCCGGGCTATAAAGCGCACTGGGTTATAAGGCGCGATATCAGTGATCGGCTGCTAACGGGTATATTTTCATACATAAAGCGCACCGGGTTATAAGACGCATTAAATGAAACAAAACTCTTAAGTTCCCTCGGAAGCTCAGTTTGGTCTTTACCTGGCGCAGGGCGTCTTCTTGCTTCCTCCACTTCCGTATCATTGATTCGTTAATGCTGAATTCTCTCACAGCTGCTCTATGTCCATGTTGTACTGCCTGACTGATAGCGTTGTGTTTGAAATCCGCTTCGAAAATGAATGAATGAATGCACGTACCCTGATGGTGAAGCACAGACTGTATTACTCCGCTATGCTGCGCACTACGGTTGCCATTAGACCGTGCTAAAACATTTTGACAGATTTATGAGCGCCGTGTACCATCTACAATCGGTTGTAGGTCAGATGGCACAACCAGAATTAACTCATACATTAGACGCACTGCATTTTAAGGCGCACTGTCGATTTTTGAGAAAATTAAAGGATTTTAAGTGAGCCTTATGGTCCAAAAAATACGGTATATCAATAAACCTGAAAAATGGGGATGTTTTCAAACTTTTGACAAGTAGCATATAACAATATAAGTATAATAAGATGCTTAATATATAAAATGTATAATAATAAGATGTATAATGATGAATCTACACAAAAAAATCTAATAAGTACTTGCTGATTAGATCATTAAATATAATCACTTATTATGTACGTTTAATTAGCTAACATTAATCGTGATGGTTGATTAGGAGTTCAACAGTATAGTATTGCACTGTTGCTGAAATGATTCTAATAAATGACGTGTGTGATGAAACTCTTGTGATTGTAGGTTGGTTTCAGAGGTGAGGGGGTCATACGGAGATCTGAGTTTGAGGGTGTTGATCTACAGCTTGTCGATGAGCAAATTAACTTCTGTCTTCTTCATTATATTACTGCTGACCCGCTAACCTGAAGAGCCACACACCAGCTGCCCAACATAGACCCACACACACACACACATACAAACACAAATAACCAGAATGCACTATCCACAACAGCTGTCAAACAGACAACACCCCTATTACTGCTTTCACACCCCCACTGGAGAGCAAACACTTGTATAAAAAAGAAACAATTATGGTGCAGAGACAGGGAGAAGAGGATGAGAGAGAGAATGATAGTGATAGTGTGAGTGTCTGTGTGATTTATTCGGGTCATTGGCCAGCACTTATCAAGCCTGCAGAGTGTGATAAGGAATCTCTCTCTCTCTCTCTCTCTCTCTCTTTTATTTGTTAAGAGTAAAAGCACGACACTTAACAACCTAATGGTACTCATGATGCACAGTAAATCATACAATAGTCTAAATATTTCAGAGTATCTGCATTGTATTAATATTTTGTGATTTTACTACAAACACACATAATTTTTCCAGTACACAGAAAATCTGAAAAGATCATATCTACTTTATATGAACAGCCAAAAGTAGTAATTGTGTGCGTGTGCGTGTGCGTGTGCATGACGAGTGTGGGTGCTAAGGGGGGCCCCCACACACCCCCTTTGTCCCAAAAATCCATCTGCTGGGACGTGACAAAGAGAAGAGAGCAAACCAAGAGAGCGAGAGAACAGGAGATGTGTGTAGGAGGGGGTCCTGCCAAGACAGTGGGTGAGGGAATACAGGAGGAAAACCTGAATAAAGAAAAACGGACTGAAACTCATTAGCTGCTTGTGCATTTATGTACACCTCCACGTGTATTTGAGTGTTTAACTAAGTAACCAAATAAAAAAATTGTAAAACACAATAGCAGAATCACTTAGTTTGAGCTTTTATGAAAAATGTTCCTCCTGTTTTTTGCAGCTGGTAATGGTCTAACAGGAGCCCCCACTTCTTTTGTCTCACTCATCATTTCTGTCTCTCACTTAGAACAAGCAGTGTGTGCGCCACCGCCCACACACTCAGTGAAAAATAAAGCACTTCAGACACACACATGCACCCTCACAGATGGTAATAAATACACCACTCGAGACAAACCTAACACTACATGCCTCTCAATGCACTGACCACAATATTCAATGGTGTGAAATGAGTGAGGACTGATGGAGAGAGAGGGTGAGAAACTAGACCACTTGTGGCACAGCAGCCTGTAGGAAGACGTTATAGCTCAATTTAACCATAGCGCTTTACCATAGACCACCTTTGATATGTTCCATCAGACAGAGATGTAAGAATGTAATAACAAAGCAATATTGTAATATTAATATGCAAAAGAAATAACACTTGGCACTTCATTTATTCCCATTCTTCATGTATAACCACTTTAGCTGACTTTTAATGTTTCTTTGGCATCTTTTTTAGATGGTATCTTTCCTCAAAAGAGAAGACTGTGGAAATTGCCATCCATAATTTAGAGTAATTTTAAGTTTGAGACATTTTATTTACTGATGAAAAATTGAAAATTTGTTGTTTACTCCAACCAACTTATGATTTAATAGCAGGTGCTGGCACAGTCTATAAAGGTTTATGCATAATCAGTACTTCTATACAATGGTTTATACAAAAGATAAACTGTATGGTCAAATTTTTGCGCACACCAAAACGGGGTATTAATATGAAATTTACATTTACATTTACAGCATTTAGCAGACGCCCTTATCCAGAGCGACTTACAACTGATACAGTCTTACAATCCAAGCAATTGTGGGTTAAGGGTCTTGCTCAAGGACCCAACAGTGGCAGCGTGGCAGAGGTGGGATTTGAACCATCGACCTTCTGATCCAGAGTCCAGTACCTTAACCACTAGGCTACTACAGTCCCAAAATTTGCTCCCCAAGTCACTAGATTTTGGAACATGACTCAGGCACTGATGTTGGACAGGAAGTCCTGGCTCACAGTTGGCATTTCAGTTCATCTGAAAGGCGTCTGGTAGAGTTAATGTCAGGGATCTGTGCAAGTCAGCCATATTCTCCAGTGATATTGGCAAACCATTTCTTTTTGGACTTTGTTTTAGGAAACGGAACAGAAAGTTGATGAACTGACTTGTTGGGGAGGTGAAAACCTATGAAGGCATCATACTGAGAGTCACTGAGGTGTTCATTACAATCCATTGTATTGCCACTGTGTAGAGAGACTTTATGCCTGTAAACTTGTAAGCTCTGGATGAAATAATAGAGCTCGTATAATAGAAGGTATGTCCACAAACTTTTGCCGATATACTGCATTCTTAATTTGTATGTATGCTTTCAGAAATATTATGGGGTTAGATTTTGTTTCCAATACATTGTAGTTATGAGGTTCTCATCCATTTAGGTACTATTAGATCTCTGGACAATGGTTTCAACTTAATCCTGTTGACAGTCTCAGCCAGAGAATGATTGGTATCTCCATTTAAGCCTGGTTCCTCTCAAGGTTTCTTGAAAATGTGCCGTTATATTATTCTCTGTTAGATTTTTTGCGAATTTTCGCCCGGCAACACAACTCACTGAGAAATCACCATCGCTTCTGGTCTTGGCATAACCACAACCAAGATGGCCGAGTGTAGCTGTGCAGTTTGACAACACCAGGAACATGAGATAACAGCTTGCACATGCTGTTTCTCATAAAAGTACTTAATGCTTATATTGTTATTTATTTATTAAACGTCACACCAGCATCAATGTCCATTTTTGTCATATATGAGCAAGTAAAAATGTGATTAATGCAATGAAATATCTGAGTCATTTGACATCACCAGTATTTAACAATGTGACTACAGCTCTTCTTTGTGGAAAAAAAATCACTTAACCAGGCAGTGAAATGAAAAAAAAAAAAACTGTCGCGTTCGTTGTGTATAGTTTGTTGTCTAAAAAGCATGTCTGTATATTTAGCTTTTTGCGTCGCGTTCCATGTGTAGCGGTCTTAAGATTATTGTTAGAACACAATAGATGTAGTTTTGATTTTGCATTATTTAGTCGCATAATTTTCACACATAAAAACTTAGCAAATGCCTTTAGGCCTTCATTATAAATGTGTTACAAATTAATGGGTTTCTCATTAGAGAGAACAATGCTGAAGGTCTTGTGTAAGTTAATGACACGTTCACTACAGATGTCGTGGATAGAGATTAGGTTAAGAAATACTGGAATGTTCCTTTAAGACAACGTTATCTTAAATAATATTATAAGCTATAAGAATTCCATCTGCTGTTCCAAGTAATTCCACAGGTTTTTGAGGTGACTGATGTCAGGTGATTGTGATGACCAATCATGGTGTCTCCAATTCCTTTGCTTGCATTACATTTACATTTACATTTAAAGCATTTAGCAGACGCCCTTATCCAGAGTGACTTACAATTAATACAACCTTACAAGCCAAGCAATCGTCCTTGCTCAAGGACCCAACAGTGGTAGCTGGGCAGAGGTGGGATTTGAACCCTGGACCTTCTGATCCATAGTCCAGTACCTTAACCGCTAGACTACCACAGTCCCTAAGTATAGATTCTATACTTATAGATTGTCGGAACACATGCCCATTGTAAATTTTCATTTACAGCATTTACAGCAGACGCCATTATCCAGAGTGACTTACAATTGGTACAGTCTTACAATCCAAGCAATTGTGGGTGAATGGCCTTGCTCAAGGACCCAACTGTGGCAGCTTGGCAGAGGTGGGATTTGAACTTTTCTGGTCCATAGTCCAGTACCTTATCCACTAGGCTACCACAGTCCCACTTGCTTGCATGATACCAAATACTGTACCAAATACTGTACAACCTTCTGCCGGTCCGTGATGTCCTTCTTCAGAGCCATTTTATGCAGCTCTTTCTGTCTCTGTACTCAACTCAATATGTGTTCAGCAAGTGACGATCGAGGTCAATGTTACATTCACCCAGATGCACAGCCTTCTAACACTGAACAATTGACTAACACTGACTGTTATTTGTGAGTATGAAAACATTTTGAAAACATGCAAATCTGAATGGAAAAAGTCCCAAATTTGAAAAAAAACACCCAAATGTTGCAAAACTAGTTTTATGCTAGGACAAGTTGGAAAAGTTAGAATATTGCTAAAACCTAAATGCACTAAAAAGTGATGGAAAAGGGCTTTCCAAATACACTATGACATAACAAGCTGTAAGTCATGTGTTTCCATTCCACCTGATCAGACCAAAAATAAAATAAAATCGCCATTTTTACATTTAGATATGATTTAATAATCAGCCCAACTGAATGTGAGCATGACTTTTAAAGTTATAATGTACCTGATTAAGTGGATAAAAAATGGAATGAATGAATGAATGAAGAGGTAGGTGTGTTACGAGGGAGCATCTCTTTAGACCTCGTCCTGCTTGGCATCTCTGAACTGCGTATTTCATAAATGCGCATAACATTTGCAAAACCTTTGGATGGAAACCTGGGTATAGACAGAGGATATGGAAACCCATAATGCTGCATAGCATACAGAGTACATATAATTAAAAAGTCAACCATAAAAGAGATTTGGTTGATTCTGTTCCATTCTGTTTCAAATCTCTCTCTCTCTCTCTCTCTCTCTCTCTCTCTCTCTCTCTCTGTTTTGGACATTAAGGTCAGTCTCTGTTGCCTTCATTGGAACTAGTCCACTTGCATGTAGTGTGTGTGTGAGAGAGTGAGTGAGAGAGAGAGAAAGAGAGAGAGAGAGAGAGAGAGAGAGAGAGAGAGAGAGCGAGAGAGTTTGTATATCATTGTGAGGACGATCCGACAGTTTTTTTTTACCTTGCGGGGACGTTTTTTTTTTTTTCGCAAAAACTGCTGTTGTAATGAAATTCCAAAAGAGTGAAAATATTAGATTAAGGATTTAGGATACTGAAGTCAAGGTTAGGGTTAGGTGTGTGCAGCCATAATAAGCTACAGTAATCATTACGTCAGTGTAAAGTCCCCAAAACATATGTTTACTAAGACTGTGTGTGTGTGTGTGTGTGTGTGTGTGTGTGTGTGTGTGTGTGTGTGTGTGTGTGTGTGTTGTGTGTGTAGCCCCTAGGCGATTATAGTGCATAAGGAATAGCAGACCCCTTATTCAAGCCCGCATGGACTGCTTGGTCCTTTGAGAACTGGGTCTTTCCTTGGTATAACCCTATGCACACTTCACAAACTTCTCTCTACACACATAAAGATCACCTTAATAAACACACAAGCCGTGTGTGTCCACAAATTATCTCCTGTTTTTGAGATTTACATTAATGGAATATAAAGCTGATGCCTTGTTTCTTACAAATGGCTTCGCATAGCCATAATGGTGGCATGACAGACAGTGTATTTTCTTACATAATAAATGACGCATATTCAAACTGAGAACGCATATAATCATACACCAAACCCTATACACAGCAAAAGTGTGACTAATATTAAGTAGATACCCTTTCTATTCTAGTGAATTCAGCTATTTTTGCTACACCTGTTCCTAATAAGTGCTCAGAATCAAACAAACAGCATGCAAGTATCCATATAAAACAAACATTTGACTGGCTCATACTGAAGGGCTCAATGACAAATTCCACCCTGCCAGAATAATATGTTCTCTTTTTGTGAAACTGAACTGAACAAATATAGCAACTGAGCAAATATAGCAAACATCCATTTTTTAAGCAGTAGACCATAAAATGTTCTCAGATGGGGCAGCCAAGGGCTGAAATGGGATTTTTTGTGGATTTGTGGATCGGGATTATATGGGCTCAGCATAAGAAACACCATGCACAATTGCCAGCATTGGCTAGAGTTTAAAGTACACTACCACTGGACTCTGAAGCAGTGAAAAGGTTTTGTGGACTTATAATATAATAAGGTGCTCAGGTCCTGCTGCAACCCAAGATGCTAGCCTACCGGTACCGAGACACAGATTTGAGACGTGGAGGTACCCTCAGGCTGGGTCAATTGGCTGTCTGAGAGAGGTGAGGCATGTCAGGGGATCATCGCTAATATGCCGATTGGTTCTTTCTAATGATGAGGCGGGGCTTCTGTACTACAGTTCCATTCATATTGAACCAGTAACCCAGTCCCTCCTTATAAGTGGGGCAAAAAAAGTATTTAGTCAGTCACTGATTGTGCAAGTTCTCTGACTTCTCTGAGACTCTGAGTTCTCTGATGAGAGAGGTCTGTAATTTTTTCATCATAGATACACAACTATGAAAGACAAAATGAGGAAAAAAATCTAGGAAATAAAACATTTGTAGGATTTTGGGGGTTTTTAAATATTTTAATTGTAAATCATGGTGGAAAATAAGTATTTGGGTCACCCACAAACAAGCAAGATTTCTGACTTACACAGACCTGTAACTCTTCTTTAAGAGCTCTTCTGTCCCTCCACCGTTACCTGTATTAATGGCACCTGTTTGACCTCGTTATCTGTATAAAAGACACCTGTCCACAGCCTAAAACAGTCAGACTCCAAACTAAACCATGGCCAAGACCAAAGAGCTGTTGAACAAGGACACCAAAATTGTAGACCTGCACCAGGCTGGGAAGAGTGAATCTACAATAGGCAAGCAGGTTTGGTGTGAATAAATCAAACTGTGGGAGCAATTGTAAGACATACAAGGCCATTGATAAGCTCCCTTGATCTGGGGCTCCAACGCAAGATCTCATCCCGTGGGGCCAAAATGATCATGAGAATGGTTGAGCAAAAATGCTAGTACTACATGGAGGGACCTGATGAATAACCTGCAGAGATCTGGGGCCAAAGTAACAAAGGCTACCTACCATCAGTAATACACTACGCCGAGAGGGGGAACTAAGATCCAGCTAGTACCAGGCATGTCCCCTGCTTAAGCCAGTACATGTCCAGGCCTGTCTGTTTTTTCTGCAGAGGAGACAGGATGACTGATCCGTGTTAAGGGAAGAATGAACGGGGCCATGTATCGTGAGATTTTAAGCCAATATCGCCTTCCATCACTGAGAGCATTAAAGATGGAACGTGGCTGGGTCTTCCAGCATGACAATGATCCCAAACACACCGCTCGAGCAACGAAGGAGTGGCTCCGTATAAAGCATTTCAAGCTCCTGGAGTGGCCTAGCCAGTCTCCAGAACTCAGTCCCATAGAAAATTTGTGGAGGGAGTTGAATGTCCATGTTGCCCCAAAACATCACTGCTCTAGAGGAGATCTGCATGGAAGAATGGGCCAAAATATCAGCTACAGTGTGTGCAAACCTGGTGAAGACTTACAGGAAACGTTTGACCTCTGTCATTGCCAGCAAAGATTATGTTACAAAGTATTGAGTTGAACTTTTGTTATTGACCAAATACTTATTTTCCACCATCATTTACGATTAAATTTTTTAAAAACCCTACAATGTGATTTCCTGGATTTTTTTTCTCATTTTGTCTCTCATAGTTTAAGTGTACCTATGACGAAAGTCACTTGCACAATCAGTGACTGACTAAATACTTTTTTACCCCATTGTATAACATCTCTGATAACAGAAAGGGGCTGTACATATTCACCGGTTGTTGCAAGTTTAAAGTAGGATTAAAGTGCCACCAACCAACGGTCTGAAACATGGCCGCTAAGCGAGGTAAAATTTAATTACTGACAGACATCCTGATTTGTAATCACAGTACAGAACTACCGGTATGTTCATATTTAAACATGTTTACAATATCAAATTTGTGTCAGCACTTGACAGAAACCGTCTTCATGAACTCTGGTAAGAAGTCAGACCAATTTCATATGGTTCATTCATATGAGAAAAACAAAACGTTTGTTATTATTTCTACATTATCTAGTGAAGTGCCAATTTATGAGCATTTTCTTTTCTCCTGAATGACACTTATTGCATCTCCCTGTTTAATAAATCATGAAGCTAATTCCCAAATGAATTATTTGATGCAACAGTGAACTTGTAGCTGACAGCTCCTGACTCTGTTATTATAAAGCCTGAAATAGCCCATTGTGTCAATTCTCTGCACATAACAATATTATCAAAAAATAGGCATGGTGAGATTAACCTAGCATTAATATGCATTACTCAACTGTGCAAATTGATGCTAAGTAATTTCTTTCATTTCTGGGCACACATTGAACTAAATCTATTTAAAAATGTTGTTCTAGTAACCTGTCAGTGTTAATAATAACTGAAAAAGGCAGTCTCGTGGATGTTTTTTCACCAGCATTTCAACCAATATATGCCCCAGGAAAAAACGTTTATAGATTAATTACAATCAATATAAATGCATGCATCAAGGCATCAAATGCATTTATTTTGTAATAAAGAGACAATTAACAGAAATGGTTAAGAAAGTAATGGAGGATGCAGGCCTCAGGCATGGAGCACAAAACCTTCCATCATATTCTAAGCTGATTTAATGAGGAATGCAGAAAAACACAGAAGATTAGTAAGCAAACTGTTTTCATTCATACTGGTCAGGGTCGTGGGAGAGCCGGTGTCTTGCCGGCGACACAGGGTGCAAGGCAGGAACAACCCTAGACAGGGTGCCATATCCATTGTAGGATGCATACACTCACACACTAGGGGTACCATAGAAACACCAATTAACCTAACACATGGAATGTGGGGGAAACCGGAGTACCCGGAGTAAATCCACATGGACGTGGGGAAGACATACAAACTACACGCAGGGGGAGTCTGGGGTCGGGATCGAACTGAGAATTTCAGAGCTATGAGGCGATAGTGCAAACCACTGTACCACCATGCCACCGAACACCTTTTAGAAACATTTAAATACAACTTGTCACAATCTGCTCAAGACAGCTAGGACAAACAGTAAACACACACAAATCCACTGGACATACGTGATTGTCCTAATTATCTGCACAGTTATTTGCATCCATCCATCCATTTTCAGCCCAGCACCCCTCCCTACTTGAACCCCCTGACTTGACCAGGAACACCTGTTTGATCTCTCAGTGATAGATTAGCACGTTTTTCACCTGACAGAGCAACAGAGGGAAAAGGATGACATCCATTTACAAGAGTCCAAGTCCAATTACGTCAGATTCTGTCATGGAGAAACATTAATCCACAGATGGAGGTAGTGGAAGTCGTCCAAAGTGAGATCCATGCCATGCTGGGAAGGGAAATGCTTTTGAAACAAGTGCTGCAGGACCACCTGAGACAGCACATACTAACAGTACTACTGGTAATATTACTGCTACTTCTGCTACTGCTACAACATAGACTGGAGTCTTGGATAGGATTAAGAATAATCTTAATCTATGTCATAATAGTACGACATTGATACCAATAATGATATGGTTTGGTAGTGCTGTTCCAAGTATTGCATTACTGTAGTCTAATAAATTTTCCCTGCAATTAGTCAGTATGACTCATTATATCTTAAACCCCACCTCTAGATGCACAAGAATAACTGGAACCACAGGTTTAAAGCCCATAACTTGTACATATTTTGGAACATGTTTTTAATTTTAGTCTAATACTATATACAGTTTTCTTGTTTTCTGATTTAGAAATTTTCAGCATACAAACAGCACTTTTGTTGTGTGTCTTGATTTATTTGCTATAACTCCAGAGATACAGTGCATTTTCTCCTAGTGTATATATAAAGCTGGTCATTATTATTATTATTATTATTATTATTATTATTATTATTATTATTATTTCAATGATTTTTTTCATGTTTTAATCCCGCCTCTTTCAGGTCAGGTTTATGGTTTTCTGGCACTTATTCTTTGAGAACACAGATCGCAGACGTAGGTGTGACCTGGACAGGGTGCAAGTCCATCACAGAGTTGCTGTTGCAGCACTGGGGGACCTTTCTTCTCTCAGACACTGCCAATACTGTCTCACATGAGATAGCCACCCACCCAGACAGCACAGAACCTGGGCTTGAACCTGGGCCCCTAAGCTGCTGGGCTATTGTATTAGATTTCTGTGATACGCAAGCACCCTATTATTATTATTATTATTATTATTATTATTATTATTTTCGTTATTTACTTAGAAAAAGGAATTCATAACAAATTACTAGTAACTTTCTTTTCTGTCTTTATTTTCAGGTAATCACACTATTCCTTACATTCTGTTTCTCTTTAAAAGCCATACAAATCTGTACCAACTAGACAACATGTCCACTTTGTCCTCCATCCAGTTCGTACACAAGCAAAATAGAATATCACATATCCTTAAATTTGGAGTTCACAATCTAAGAGCATGGACAAACAATTAACTGACTTGGAATAAAAATTGAAATGAATGAAAACAATGAGAACATCATTTATTGAACCCTCAGTATTCTCATCTTAGCTGAATCTGTGCTTTCTGTACATTGGTCATGTCAACCAAGTCCACTAACAAGCAATATGAATCATGTAGATGGTGGCCAGTATTATACAGATGAGATGCAAACTATGCTGTAACTGTAATCCATGCAAATATTTGCTAAAAATCAAAAGAGTAATGCAATTCTACATGCAAAATTGTGATAAAGTGTGTATGTTATGTGATTATAGCCATTTAAACCCCACTTATCCTGGTCTTAGATTGTTATGTAAATTTTTGTTCTACAGTGTAGCTAATAAATTGGAATCTTGGAAAGTGTGTGTGTGTGTGTGTGTGTGTGTGTGTGTGTGTGTGTGTGTGTGTGTGTGTTGAGGGGGAGCGACAGAGACAGAAAAAGAGAGAGAGCACCGCATGGAAGCATTAAGCACGTATAGAAGTGTAATGAATAAACAAATGAAATTATTATTCTCGTTGTGGTTTACGTTGTGGTGTTGTTGGTGGTGGTACTAGGCACATCTTAAGCTATGTTTTGACCTGATTCTCAAACACCAACAAACCCTTTTCATTCGAACCCAGGTCAGGCAGATTGAGTGAAATGTTTCCCAGCTGAAGAACCAAGGCCTTTAGTCATAATCCTTCTTGCCTCATCTGTTTTGGACAAAACTTACTTAAACTCTTACTTTGAGTTTGTAGAAGCCTCAGGGAAGTTTACAAAACAACATTTTTATTCTTCTTAACTAATTAAGTGGACCTTAGTTTTTTCTGTTATGTGAAATTAAATGTACATCTTAATGAAAATGTAGATTTAATGAGAGTAAAAATGTCTAACATATTCTTGGACATCATGGAGTATGAATATTTACCATATTTAGTCATGTTTATTCAAAGAGTCATTTACTATTTCATTTACTAAATCTGCAAAAGGGACATTTTCAAAAATATAACGCAAAAATAAAAATTTACAAAAAGCACAAAAAATACTACTTTATACATTATTTTCCCCTTCCCCCAAATATAGACAAAACATGTTGGGTGACAAAAGTTTGCTAATGTAGCTCATAGTTGAACAGCACAGCTCATAGTCTAAAAGTTTAGCAGTGTACAAAATATATGGCTAAGCACTCACACCGACATCTTGCTAGTCTCTGGAGAAAGTCCATATAAATGTGAGCTGCTTGATTTATGAAATATCAAAATATTCATTATGCAAAACACACATCATCACCCTGTAAGTCTTCACCAGGTTGGCACACACTGTAGCTGGTATTTTGGCCCATTCCTCCATGCAGATCTCCTCTAGAGCAGTGATGTTTTGGGGCAACACGGACTTTCAACTCCCTCCACAAATTTTCCATGGGGTTGAGGTCTGGAGACTGGCTAGGCCACTCCAGGACCTTGAAATGCTTTTTATGGAGCCACTCCTTCGTTGCCCGAGCGGTGTGTTTGGGATCATCGTCATGCTGGAAGACCAAACCACGTTCCATCTTCAATGTTCTCACTGATGAAAGATTTTAAGGTTTTGGCTTAAAATCTTATGATACATGGCCCCGTTCATTCTTCCCTTAACACGGATCAGTCATCCTGTCTCCTTTGCAGAAAAATTCCTCTGCGGAAAAACAGCCCCAAAGCATGATGTTTCCACCCCCATGCTTCACACAGGTATGGTGTTCTTGGGATGCAACTCAGCATTCTTCTTCCTCCAATTGACTTTTTACTAAAAAGTTCTATTTTGGTTTCATCTGACCACATGATATTCTCCCAATCCTCTTCTGGATCATCCATATGCTCTCTGGAAACTTCAGACGAGCCTGGACATGTACTGGCTTAAGCAGGGGGACACGCCTGGCACTGCAGGATCTGAGTCCCTCTCGACATAGTGTGTTACTGATGGTAGCCTTTGTTACTTTGGTCTCAGCTCTCTGCAGGCCATTAATCAGGTCCCTCCGTGTAGTTCTGGGGATTTTTGCTCACCGTTCTCATGATCGCTTTGACCCCATGGAATGAGATCGAGAGAGATCGAGGGAGATTATCAATGGTCTTGTATGTCTTTAATTTTCTTACAATTGCTACCACAGTTGATTTACACCAACCTGCTTGCCTATTGTAGATTCACTCTTCCTAGCCTGCTGCAGATCTACAATTTTCTTCCTGGTGTCCTTTGACAGTTCTTTGGTTTTGGCCATGGTTGAGTTTGGAGTCTGACTGTTTGAGGCTGTGGACAGGTGTCTTTTATACAGATAACAAAGTCAAACAGGTGTCATTAATACAGGTAACGAGTGTAGGACAGAAGAGCTTTTTAAAGAAGTTGTTACAGGTCTGTGAGAGCCAGAAATCTTGCTTGTTTGTGGGTGACCAAATACTTATTTTCCGCTATAATTTACAATTAAATTATTTAAAAATCCTACAATGTGATTTCCTGGATTTTCTTTTCTCATTTTGTCTCGCATAGTTGAAGTGTACCTATGATGAAAATTACAGACCTCTCTAATCTTTCTAAGTAGGAGAACTTGCACAATCAGTGGCTGACTAAATACTTTTTTACCCCACTGTATACGACACAGGTCTTTTAACCCAGCTCTGAACAGAAATCTATGTTTGACACACTATCTACATTTGTAATAGTGTGTCATATAGTGTAACACAGAATGTAGGAATTTGGAAAATGCTGTTGCAGAGTTCAGTAAAGTTTAGGTAAACTTCAGTCAAGAGACATGTCCTGGTTAAATCATATTTCCAAGCTCAAAGATGTTAGTGTGTAATTCATTCATTCACTTTCTTATCTGCTTAATCCTGGACAGGGTTGCATGAGAGCAGGTTCCTCACTGGCGGCACAGGCCGCATGGCTTAGTGTGTAGTTTTAATTCTCAGTTTAAAGTCCTTTATAATGCTGATCCTAAACTGCTATATTAATTCAAAATCTGTATTGATCAAATTATAATTTACCTTGCCTAATTCTCTTTGCTAGTGTGGTGGAATTTACCAAACAGAGTTATCATCCTATGCATTCTCCTAAAGGCAAGCAACCTGTTGTGTGTTTTTCAGTTTTTGTGATGGTGCAATTTGGTAACTTGCCTACATCTAAACACTAGTTATTGTAGGCCTTAACATACAGATCACACAAAGGTAGCCTCATAATACTAAGCATAATGTGAAGTCCTAAAACACAATCTCATAGAATTGTAGCACACATTTCACAGTTACAGTTTGTGTCTCTTGTCATATTTGTGGTTGCACAGCTTAACAAACAGGCTGTGTAACAGGTGTGCATTAATCTAGACCTCACAGGAAGTCCTGTTGATGCCAGCTCCATTGTACCACTCAAGCAGAAAGCCAACATGAGGAAAATCAGTGTCTGGTTCTTAATATTCCCCACAAAGACCAATCAGGATGTTCACTTTCAAAAGCAATCTTAAACTCTGTGACATTATGTAAAGACAACAAAAGTGTGTCTAGACTGATAATAATTAAACCATTAAAAATAATACAGTCAAATTAACTTTGTATGTTTGGTTTCTATTTTAATTTGCCCAATTACATACTAAAATGACCTAGGAATGTTCTACAAATGTATCACAAATTCTAAATTTTCATGAACAGTCAAATTGGAAACTTTCCATTGCCTTCCTACCATTTCATAATAACAGACTGTCTTGTTTTCTGCTAATATACAGTACAATGTTATTTCTCATTTGTCACAGTTAGGCATGAGTATCCAAACCAATTAAACACATTAATATGTATGACATTTTCAAGCTCTCACATCCAAAGTGACTGAAGTGTGGAAATACACCGAAACATTTACCATGTTGGCTGTTCTTCAACAGTTTGTCAGTACCATGTTTCAGAAGTCAAGACAGCCAGTGAAAATGCTTCTATTTTGCATTTGTCTAAAATTGTATATAATGTTTTTGTTACATATAATATAATCAGCATAGCAATTAGAGTGAAAAGTTTAAAATCCTTAGATAAATTTCAGAATTTGTTATAATCACACTGGAGGAGTTCCATTGTGTCTCAAGCTGGAGGAGGCTTTCTTTGTATTCAAGTGCCTCCATTAATGCTCAGCAGGGTTTAGGTCAGGTGACTATAGAGGAAATTTGATGACAGTCAGCATTCTTTGAACTTATTTGGTCTTAATGTTGTGTCAAGGTGTGTTTTGGGTCATTATGCTGCTTCTGTATGAACCTTTCTCCACAAAGATACAAGCCAACATTTTTGCTAATGGTTTCAGAGTTTTGGCCCCCACTGTACATCTGAAGGCCACATACCAGCTAGAAAGTACACTAACTATACCACTTTATCTCATAAATGAGGATGCTGGTAAATCAGTGACCTCTTGCAAGTTAATTTCTATTAAACTCCCATTAGTCACTATCACAAGTGTCTGGATTTGAATCAGCACATTCTAAATGATTTATTGCATTTATTAACACTGGGCAAACAGGCAAAAATATACTGTCATAAGTTTTTGTAGGTGAAATTAGCACCCTGCAAAAAACAACACACAAGCAACCATTAGCAAACATTAGCACACAACATGCCAGGTATTTAGTCTAGCTTGATAAGTCATGGGTGGAAGGAATCTGAATTATTTTTTTGATAATCTGAAGAATAGTATTTTTTTTAAAGAGTTGGCCAAATCTGACCAAGAGCAGCATGGATTGAACACTTAATCAAACACAGTGGGGGGTTTAAATGGTGGAGCTTAGATAGTGATTTTGTAAAGAGCGCTGACAGATGGAACAGGCAAGACACGTGCAGGTTCCAATACAAAAGGTTTATTTATAAAAACAAAACACAGTATATGAAAACAAATCAAAATCAACTAGAACAAAAGCCAACAATATAAACAAAAATATGAATGGGGACACGCGGTAATTGAGGGAGCGTGGGAACGCTAAAAGCGAGCCGCAGAACAAACGCGAGGAGCGGAAAATGTGAAAAGGAAAGTGAGCGTAGGGACATTCGAGCGAAACGTGGAACTACCTCAGGGAGCAGAAAACGCTGAAAAGACAGCGAGCGTAGGGATGCCCGAGCAAAACGTGAACCTACCGCGGGGAGCGGAAAATGCAAAAAAGAAAATGGGCATGGGGCGCTCAGGCGAAACACGGAACTACCGCGGAGCTAGCGTGGAGCCAAAGTAAATCCAACAATGGACAAAGAAACGAGACTGAAATATATCCACACAGGATGGAGGAACGAGACGGGAGTAATCCACATTGGATGGAGAAGAGAAACAGGGGTAATCCACAATAGACAGAGTGCTCGGATAGAACCGAGACAATACTGCACCCCGAATGTCACAAACAGACCAGTACATACAGTATACAGTGGTGTGAAAAAGTGTTTGCCCCTTTCCTGATTTCCTATTTTTTTGCATGTTTGTCACACTTAAGTGTTTCGGAACATCAAACCAATTGAAATATTAGCCGAAGACAACACAAGTAAACACAAAATGCAATTTTTAAATGAAGGTGTTTATTATTAAGGGAGAAAACAATCCAAACCTACATGGCCCTGTGTGAAAAAGTGATTGCCCCCCTTGTTAAAACATAACTATGATTTATCACACCTGAGTTCACTGTCTCTAGCCACACTCAGGCCTGATTATTGGCACACCTGTTCTCAATCAGGACATCACTTAAATAGGACCTGCCTGACAAACTGAAATACACCAAAAGATCCTTAAAAGCTACACAACATGCCAGGATCCAAAGAAATTCAGGATCAATTAAGAAAGAAAGTACTTGAGATCTTTCAGTCTGGGAAGGGTTTTAAAGCCATTTCTAAAGTTTTGGGACTCCAGCGAACTACAGAGAGAGCCATTATCCACAAATGGCAAAAACATGGAACAGCGTTGAACTCCAGGAGGTGGCCTGCTGATCAAAATTATCCCAAGAATGCAACAATGACTCATCCAAGAGGTCACAAAAGACCCCACAACAACAGCCAAAGAACTGCAGGCCTCACTTGCCTCAGTTAAGGTCAGTGTCCATGCCTCCCCTATAAGAAGGAGACTGGGCAAAAATGGCCTGCATGACAGAGTTCTAAGACAAAAACCACTGCTGAGCAAAAAGAACATTAAATCTCGTCTCAATTTTTCCAGAACACATCTTGATGATCCCTAAGACTTTTGGGAAAACATTCTGTGTACTGACGAGACAAAAGTTGAAATCTTTGGAAGGTGTGTGTCCCATTACATCTGGCGTCAAAGTAACACGTTTCATTTCAGAAAAAGAAACATTATACCAACAGTAAAATATGGTGGTGGTAGTGTGATGGTCTGGGGCTGTTTTGCTGCTTCAGGACCTGGAAGACTTGCTGTGATAAATGGAACTATGAATTCTGTTCTCTACCAAAAAATCCTGAAGGAAAATGTTTATCCATCTGTTCTTGACCTCAAGCTGAAACGAACTTAGGTTCTGCAGCAGGACAATGATCCAAAACACACTAGCAAGTCCACCTCTGAATGGCTGAAGAGAAACAAAATGAAGACTTTGGAGTGGGATAGTCAAAGTCCTGACCTGAATCCTATCAAGATGCTGTGGCATGACTTAAAAAGGCCATTCATGCTCGAAAACCCTCCAATGTGGCTGAATTACAACAATTCTGCAAAGATTAGTGGCCAAAATTCCTCCACAATGCTGTAATAGACTCATTGCAAGTTATTGCAAATGCTTGGTTGCAGTTATTGCTGCTAAGGGTGGCCCAACCAGTTATTAGGTATAGGGGGTAATCACTTTTTCACACAGGGCCATGTAGGTTTAGATTTTTTTCTCCCTTAATAATACATACCTTCATTTAAAAACTGCATTTTGTGTTTACTTGTGTTGTCTTTGACTAATATTTACATTAGTTTGATGTTCCAAAACACTTAAATGTGACAAACATGCAAAAAAATAGGAAATCAGGAAGGGGGCAAACACTTTTTCACACCACTGTACACCCTAGAACAGGTGTTGCTAATCCATAATCGGGAAGCGAAGTCCCAGAGAGCTCTGTGGAAGTCACATGACTTAGCAGAGGGTTGTAGGAAATGTAGACCCAGGAATACAAGGCAGGAAAACCAGGGTGAGGCCGTGGGGCATGACAATACCCGCCTCCCCCCCAAGGAGTCCGAGACGGAGCCAGGACTCCACCAACAATAGCCCCTCGGACTCTCTACAGTCTCCGGCGGTTTCCTCTCAGGATGACACCTGGGAGGGTTCTGGTTGGTATAAGGCTGTTGGCAAGTGGGGTTGCCCTCGTGCTGCTGTCAAGCGGAGTCGGCATCGTGCTGCTGGCAAGTGGGGTCGGCATTGTGTTGCTGGCGAGCGGGGTTGCCGTCGTGCTGCTGGCGAGTGGAGTCGCCATCATGCTGCTGAGTAATGGGTGCCGCCTACACAGTCTCAAGATCAAACGCCTTTGTCGTGGCTGTCTCTGGAATGGAAGTCATTGTCATGACTGGCACTGGAACAGAAGTGGTTGTCACTGGCACTGGAAGGGAAGTGGTCACTGGCTCTGGGAAGGAAGTCATCGTCACTGGCTCTATGATGGAAGTCATTGTCACTGGCTCTGGTATGGAAGTCGCCACTGGCTCTAGGATGGAAGTCGTCACTGGCACTGGAACAGAGGTGGCCGTTGCCTTCGTGACCAGCTCAGAAGCAAGCATCACCTAAGTGACCGGCTCAGGAGAGAGCATTGCATTCGTAACCAACTCAGAAGTGAGTGTCACCTTTGTGACCGGCTCAGGAGCAAGCATCGTTGTCGTGACTGGCTCAGGAGCGAGCATTGCCTTCGTGTCTGACTCAGGAGCGAGAGTCGCCTTTGTGGCTGACTGTGGAATGGGAGTCACCGTCGTGGCCAACTCTGGAGTGGGAGTTGCCATCACGACCAACTCTGGGGTGAGCATCGCCTTCGCAACTGACTCTGGGGTAAGCATCACCCTCCCGACCGACTCTGGGGTGAGCATTGCTCTCACAAACTCAGAAACAGATGTCGACAAGAAAGATTCTGGAACTGGCGTCGATATAACAGATTCTGGAGAGGGCGTTGCCTTGACTGACCCTGGGGTGGATGTCTTCTTGGCTAAGTTCGGGACAGATGCCCTCCTGGCTGACTCTGGTACAGACATCCTCAGGACAGACTCTGAAACTGATGTCTTAGAGAGACACTCCGATGTCTGCGGGACGGTCTCTGAGAATGACATCTTTGAGAGAGACTCTGACATCATTGGGGTGGTTTCTGGAACGGGCATCCTCTGGATGGTCTCTGGAACGGGCATCCTCTGGACGGTCTCGGGACAGGCACTGGAACCGACATTCTCTGGTCAGGCACTGAGACAGACATCCTCTGGGCAAGCACTGGAAAGGACACCCTCTGTCCAGGCACTGGAATGGATGTCCTTAGGAGAAGCACTGGAACGGACACCCTCTGGATAGGCACTGGAACAAAAGTCCTCAGGAGAATCACTGGAACAGACATCCTCAAGACAAGTAGTGGAACCAACCTCCTCAGGACAGGCGCTAAAACCGAACTCCTTGGGATGGGCGCTGGAATGGACATCCTCAGGACTGGCACTGGAAACGATGTCATCGGGAAGGGCACTGGAAAGGATGTCCTTGGCACGGGTACTGGAACGGACGTTGTCTGGAACGACTCTGGAACAGACGTTTTCTGTGCAGACTCTGGAAGTGACATCTTCTGGACAGAAGCAGGAAGTGAGGTCTTCTGAGCGGAACCCTGAAAAGACATCTTCTGGACCGTGGTGAGCGGAGAATCCAGCAAATGGCAGGCGAACTGAGGTTTGAACTGATGGCTGAAACGCGAAAAAGAAAGCGAGCATAGGGAGGCTTGGGCAAAACCTGTAACTACCGCGAAGAGGGGGAAACACAAAACAGAAAGCGAGCGTAGGAACGCTCGGGGAACACGTGAAAAGGAAAGCGAGTGTATGGATGCCCGGGCGAAACATAGAACTAACTGGGAGAGGTGAGAAAGAACAGGAGTAAATCCAACACCGGACAAAGAAATGAGACTGGAATATATCCACACAGGATGGAGGAACGAGACAGGAGTAATCCACATTGGACGGAGGAAAGGAACACAATAGATGGAGCGCTCGGGGGATCTCGGACAGGACCGAGACAATACTGCTCCACGAATCTCACAAACAGACCAGTATATATACACCCTAGCACAGGTGTTGCTAATCCATAATCGGGAAACAAAGCGAGTCCCAGAAAGGTCTGTGGAAGTCACATGACTTAGCAGAGGGTTGTAAGAAATGTAGTCTCATTCACCTTCAGCAGGGATGCAAGGCAGGAAAACCAGGGTGAGGCCATGGGGCGTGACAGATTTCTTGGTTATGCAATTGAGTTCATCATGCATTGCATACAGGTATTTGCTGCAGTAGCAGTGTTCAGCCCTAGACACAGTATACTTTAAAAATATATTGCAATAGCCCTGTCAACACCCAACCTGAACAAAATTCTGAGAACTCCATATACTGTTGACTGTTCTTTGTGAGTGTGTGGGTTTCTGAGAGTTTTTTGCTGCTAGCATTTTTCAGCTGTGTAAATATTGAACATCACTTGGCTTGAATGGGTATATAATTTATGTAACCCACAGCACCAAAGAGAATTATAGGCTTAACACACACCGGTCTCCCGCTCTGACACACTGAATTTCTTTGACACAAATATGCGTGGTCTCAGAACTATAAATAAATAAATTTTTTATCACCCAAAATGGCACCAAAACTGTAATGCGACAGTACTAATGATATACTTAAAACCAGATGGCAAGTACAAGCTTAAACTGTTAAAAAAGATTAATAAAAATGCTGTTGTTTAAACATTGTAGGGTAAAATGTAAACATGAAAATAAATGAAAATTTATTTATATAGTGCTTTTAGCAGCTTTACAACTATCTAGGCCCACAGCCCTAATTGAGCAAGCCTAGCGTGACATTGTAAAGGAAAAACTCCCTAAATGTTATAAGAAAGAAACCTTGGGAGGACCGAGACTCACCGAGACCCATCCTCCTTGGGCAGCCTAGATGATCTACATAACAATTAAACTAAGTTACCTAATTAATACATTTAAAGTAATAACTTAAATAAACAGAATCTAAACATAAAAATTGAAAGAGAGAACATTCATGCATTCACTTTCTTATCCATTTAATCCTGGACAGGGTTGCGGGAGAGGTCGATGCCTTGCCAGCAGCATAGGCAGGAACAACCCTAGACAAGGTGCCAATCCATTGTAGGGCACACACACACTCACACACTCACTGCACTTTAGTGACCCCAATTAATCTAAAGCCTGTCTTTGGACTGTGGGAAAAAAACAGAGTACCTGGAGTAAACCCACATAGACATGGGGAGCACATGCAAACTACACACTGAAAGTACCCACACCACGACAATTCTTCCCACTGAGCCACCATTCCACCCACCAGGAAACTAATTTAAAGAAAATATATAAAATAAAATAATATATACTTAATAGACTAAAAAGAGAATATAAGATAACAATAAATATATATATATATATATATATATATATATATATTATATATATATATATATATATATATATATATAGTAAATAAATAATGATGTGAGGAGAGGGTGCCCAAGAAACCCAAACCCACATTATCCATTGCTATTTTGCCATGTCAGTGCTGAGTTGTGCATCACCAAAATGCATCTTTTGGGAAACAGCGTGGCTGTAAATGATATTCTAGTTGCAGCTTTCATGCCTGTATTCAAAATGCACACCTTTTGCTCTGTGAGTCACCCAAAGGCTATATAAAATTATTTTTAATATACAATTCCATACACAATTATTATATAGGCCAGCTTAAGAGGCACTTATACAGTCAGAGAGTGGAAAGGCAGGGGTCCAAGTCTCCCTCAAGTCTATCTGTGCACATGCCTGCAGCAAGGACAAGCTACAAAATAAACTTCCTCAGCTTTCTTTAAATGAACGGTAAGGCAGAACTGAAACCCACATTGGAGCATTGTAAAAATGAATACACTGACACTGTATACTGTCTTAATGAGGAACACACATCAGCTACGAATGCATTTTAGATATTGATGCTGGTATCATATGAGAAGTCTATGCCAGTGGTTTAAACATCTTTGATTGCCCATATTCACACAGTAAAACAACAAAGTAAAACAGCAATTTCAACATATTCAGGGAATAAATTGAAAACATCAGGTTTAAGTGATTTCAAGTAATTTCATTGCAGATGAAAATCCCAAGCAGGGGACAAGGCACACACGCAAAAAAAATTGTTTTATGAGCTGTCCATTAGGCCAAATCAGGTGTGAAATGATGAGTAGAGAAACCTGACCCAAGCACAAGAGAAAGAGTTCTGATAGAAGGCTTTGAAGAGAAGGCTTTGGAGTGTGTTAATATTACTAAACACATCTGACAGTAGAGGTGACTCCAAAGATGGAATAAAACATGAAAGGGATGACCACTTCTGAAAGTCACACCGATTATAGTGATGTACTGCATTCATCTGGCCCTAGTTCAGATCCGATCACTCATTTCCCCCAATTATTAAAAATCATCCAGTGTCCTTTTCCAGGTCCTCAGCTCAGGGAAAACAGTAAATCAGAAAACACAGAAGAACAGACGAAAGGATGAAAGGTTCGACAGAGATGGAAACCAACCTTGGCTTCTTGTCACCGATTAGAGCTGAGTGGATTGATTTCTGGATTGATCTGGTCAGTTTTCACTACAAACCCTAGAAACCAGATCAAATAATTTGTTAGCTTAGAAAATGTCTTATATTTACTTAAAAAAATTGACAAATCCAGTAGTGGGAGAAAAAAATGAAGTATCTAATCTAAACTGTGTTATATTTATACTTTTTTTTTTAATTATAATTATGTGTGCAACTTATTTCAAATTAAATTCTCTCTTTTTATGTGATTTTATGGTCACTGATTAATCTTGTAATTTTCAGTCTGCCACCACAATCGTTAAGATTTAATGCATAATGAAAGAAAAATATGCTGGTTTAAACAGGGAAATGTAGTGAATTCTAGGAAAGCATACACCAATCAGATTAAACCTAAACTGTATACATCTCTTTGGGAATGCTAAGTAGGTTCCAGGTACAGGAGCCATTACGCATGGGGCAGAGTTTGCCAATCCTGTTTTGTTTGTTTACACAAATTAACTTAAATTAACACACTCAGTATATCTGGTATATTTTAATGTCATAAATCCAGGATTGCGGCTATGAAAATGATCCATAAAGGAGATGGCTACTGAGGGAAACAACATAAATGCTTCAGGCACCCAGCTGTAGAAGCTCATCTGAGCCACAGCAGGTAGAAGCTGTTGCAGGGTTACAATTAACACAGTGAGGAGGTGTACTGGTGGATTTGTTTTAATGCTCTGTGTATACATTTATTTTGTCCCCAAAAGAAAAAAAAGCAATGTTTGCATCATTCAGAGATGAATGATCCTGGTTCAGTGGTAAAAGAAAAGATTTCTATATACTGTATAATCAGGGTCCCAATCACTGTGTATGCTGTAACCTATACAAACCAGTGTTTTATGATTTTATCGTAGAATCATAGTAAGTTTGTTGCTGAAAATATGAGTACAGTAGAGTCATATACTACCCGGACAAAAAAATTAGTCACCTTGAGGTTTAAGGTGGTAGTAACTTCAGGCTCCTGCAGATGGCGTTGCACGAGCTTGATCAGGTTATAAATACCTGTGGGGTGTGTGACAGGATTCATAGATTGAGAAGAAGTGGTACAGTGCAGTAACTGTCTCATTCGATGTGTGGAAAATGGGTCACAAAGCAGCTGTTAATGATTGGTAAAAAGGAGTGATTGCATTTGGACGTGCCAAAAGGCCATAGTGTCAAGGAAGTAGCTGAATTTGCAGGTGTATTGAAGCGTACAGTCATACAGGTCTACCAGTAGTGGCAAAAATCCCAGCATACAGGAAATTCTGTACACTGGGAATTTGTGGAATTTACACGCTATTAGGTACATTTCAGTCACAGGTGACTAATTTTTTGTCCAGTGAGTATATGTAATAAGAGTAGCTGCTTAACTTTCTTGCAATTGTTATCAGAGCAACAGTCCTTTGTTGTAAAGTAAATAAGAGGCCTTTTCATTATATTACACATGATTACATGCCACTAATGATCATGCCGACACACTGATAATAATCAGCTCATTAGTGTGCATATATAAACACCAATTTCAAGACCAATTACAGTCTTCTCGAGTGCATTCTTAACTTTTAAACAACATTTAGTTCTGACCTTACAGTCTGATTAGTTGAGAAGAGCACTCACCGTGCTGATATTTGCGATAACAGAACAGCTTTTTCATATACACAATTAAAACACTTATATACAAGTACATTTACAGTTACAGCATTTAGCAGACACCCTTATCCAGAGCGACTTACAATTGCTACAGTCTTACAATCCAAGCAATTGTGGGTTAAGGGTCTTGCTCATGGACCCAACAGTGGCAGCTTGGCAGAGGTGGGATTTGAATCCTGGACCTTTTGGTCCATAGTCCAGTACCTTAACCGCTAGGCTACCACAGTCCCTATATATACACAAGTATGTACAAGTACAACAACATATACAATTAACTAAATAACTCTACTAAATAACTAAATCCTTTTGTTTATTTCTTAATCAATTTGTTTTTAGTTTTTGTCCTTTTTTTTCATTCATCTTCATTTATTTGCATTTTGTAGTCCAAACCAATGGTACTTGGTAGTGTTATGTAAACCACATGCCATTTGTAGCATACTGTGTTAAGGTAGAGTAGGGAATTGGTTACCATTAGCACATTAACTGATTTGTTGTAGACCTACCGTATTTTTCGGACCATATGGCGCACTTAAAATCCTTTAATTTTCTCAAAAATGGACAGTGCGCCTTAAAATGCGGTGCGTCTAATGTATGAATTAATTCTGGTTGAGCCTTCTGACCTACAACCGATTGTAGATGGTACACGGCGCTCATAAATCTGTCAAAATGTTTTAGCACGGCCTTGGTAGGTTACGAAGCTTACGGCAAAGTGCGCAGCATAGCAGAGTAATACGGTATGTGCTTCACCATTATGGTGTGTGCATTCATTCATTCATTTTCGAAGCAGATTTCAAACTCAACTCTATCGGTCACGCAGTACAACATGGACATAGAGCAGCTGTGAGAGAATTCAACATTAACGAATCAATGGTACGGAAGTGGAGGAAGCAAGAAGCCGCCCTGCGCAAGGTAAAGACCAAACTGAGCTTCGGACGGAACTTAAGAGTTTTGTTTCATTTAATGTGTCTTATAACCCGGTGCGCTTTTTGTATGAAAATAGATCCGTTAGCAGTCGATCATTGATATTGCGCCTTATAACCCGGTGCGCTTTATGGTCCGGAAAATACGGTACTTTTTGGCAGAATATATTGTCAATATTAAAGCATATTCAGTATGAAATTCTGAAATTGTTTCATTATTTTGTTGTAAAAAAAAAAAAACTGTTGTATAAAAGCAATGGAACACTCTAGATTGTGTGTTTTCACATGTACAATGTACAATGCCAATAATGTTCAAAAAGCATACTAAACAGCTTTAAAGCATTGTTACATGAATTAGGTATTGTCAACGGCATTTGGGGCCATTTCTGACCAGATTCCAAGTGTTATAAAACCTTAAAGGGAACTGCTGACTAGTGGGCCAGCTTTGGCTCACAATACATATACTGTTGAGATAACGGGCACTTACAGGCACTGCCAAATGCCTATGCCCATCTATATTTCGCCTGGAATTGTCAGCTACTCAAATTTAAAGGGACCCACCCTTATCCTACCAGGCTGTACAATGACAATAATGTCAAAAAGGCATGACTAACAGTTTTAAAGGATTGTTACATTGCCTTAGTATTGCAACGGCATTGGGGGCTCATTTTCCGACCCCAGATTCCAAGTGTTATAAAAACCTTCAAGGAACTGCTGAACTAGGTCGGGGCCAGCTTGCCACAATACAATATAATGTTGAGATAACGGGCACTTTTACAGGCACTGCCAAAGGGGCTATGACCATCCATATTTCGCCTGGATGGACTTGTCAAGCTATAGGCAACATCCAGTTTTATTTATTTTCTCTGCTGTTGTTCTCATAAACAGTGCAAAGCTCTATAACTGCTCTATTGCGACACAAGAAGAAGTGATAGTAGCCAGTGTGCAGTTGAGGGAAAGAACACTCAGAACCTCCTATAATTGGTCAAACACACTCACAGCATGTTAATGTGCTAAGCGAGAGAAATGGATAAGAAAAGCCACAGTGGTAAGCAGAAAATGAATGGGGTTATGCTACACAAATTCGCTCTTGAGCGCTTAATGTAGCAGTTTCCAGAGGGCATGTCCTCAAGGTGTCACTACCTGCTACTTAAAGCATGGACTATCAGTAAGGCTGTGTCAGGTAATGGGAAGGGAAGATCCTTTATGCTAGCTGAAAAAATGCATGCACAATAGGGTGGCACTTTGAAAAGTTAAGTTGTTGCGATTGCAAACTATGTCAGTTGGGATGCAAACAAAGATAGTCAAGGGCTTGCATGCGGATTAGCATATTGTAGAGGTCAAGCCTACTGTATATCATGTCTGACCTTGCCTGAGGGGTCCATTATCCATTAAATATACTTTAGCAAGTAGCAATTGTGCATATTCAAGATATTCAAAATGCAATCTGGTCTCCTTTGTGAAAGAGTGGAAAATGCTCACATTTCCATGACAGTGCTTGTATCTTGTCTCTAATCATTCACTTTTAAAAATGGGTAGCTAATAATATGTACACACATACAGGTCATAGAATAAGCATGCCTGGACAGGACATCCATCATGGTTAATTAATTCTTCCTCCTCCATAAATGAAACCTTCACACTCAAGGAACATGTTTAATTGGTGCTGACCTTCTATTAATAGTTTACTAATCAGAAGTCCAGTATTAAAGATATTTAAAAATAAACATGAATGAACCTGATCATCCAATTCATGGAAAATATACAGACAAGTAAAAGTGGTATGATAAAAGATATGATATCTGAACCATAAGTGATGTTTGTAGAGGATGTAGATATGCTGCTGAATGGCTTCTTACTTCTACTTTTCCACCTACCTACAGGGTGAAAAAGTGTTTGCCCCCAATCCTGATTTCCTATTTTTTTTGCATGTTGTCCATTAAGTGTTTCAGAACATTAAACCAATTTTTAAAAAATATTCGTCAAGACAACACAAGTAAACACAAAAATGGGCCAGCTGTTAAATGAAGTGTTTATTATAAGGAGAAAAAAAATTCCAACTACATGGCCCTGTGTGAAAAAGTGAATGCCCCCTAAACCTAATAAGGTTGGGCACCATTAGCCGCACACAACTGCAACCACAGCTTTGCGATCATTGCATGAGTCTTTTACTCGTCTTTGCAGATTGTTGTAGTCAGCCACATTGGGGGTTTTGAGCATGAACGGGCCTTTTAAGATTACAGCCAAAAGCATTCAATAGGATTCAGGTCAGGCCTTTGATAGGCCACTTCAAAGCCTTCCTTTATTTTTCTTCAGCCATTCAGAAGATGGACTTGTGTGGATGGTGTGTTTTGGAAATGGTCCTGCTGCAGAACCTAGTTGTTTAAGTTTGAGATCAGAAAGAGGCTGGACATTTCCTTCAGGATTTTTTGGGAGACAGGAGAATTTCATAGTTCCATTTATCACAGCAAGTCTTCCAGGCCTGAAACAACCAAAACAGCCCCAGACCACACACTACAAACAAATATGTTACTGTGGGATTTTGATAACGTTTCTTTTCTGAAATGCTGTGTTACTTTTACAAACAAGATGTTAAGGGACAAACAACTTCCAAAAAGAGTTCAAAACTTTTGGTCTCGTCAGTAAACAGAATGTTTTCCCAAAAAGTCCTGGGGATTCATCAAGATGGGTTCTGGGAAAATGAAAAACTTAATGTTCTTTTTGTCAACAGTTTTGCTCAAAAGTTTTTGTATTGGAACTCTGCCATGCAGGCCATTTTTTTGGTCCCAAGTCTCTTTTTATGGTGAGGTCATGAACACTGAACCCCTTAACTCTGAGGCAAGTGAGGCCTGGCAGTTTTTGGATGTTTGTGTTTCCGGGCTGATGTAAAGTGCACTTTGCTCCAAAATATGGGGTTCTGCAGATAGTCTTGACCTGCAAAACCTTGTTAAAATTTCATTCTAGGAATCAATACATCCCAGGCAAGGTTTTTTCCTTTCATGATTGTAGTACCAGTTTTGTTAGGCTTCTTATGCCCAGTTACAGGACATGAGAAGACACTTTTCCTATTCTCCAGAACTTTTGCTGGTCCCTCTGGGTTCACCCATACTTCAGAACTGAAGGTTTTGATCCTGGTTGTTATCTGTACAGAACACCTGTTCTAGGTAGAATAACAACAGAATGAATTGCCTCCATTTGTAAATAGGCGATCTATTGTGACTTAATGAACACCCCAGATTTAGATATGTTTGGTTGCATTTTTAGTTCAATCTGCAATTCTGACTAAATCCTTTGAAATCCAGTTTGTTTGCTTCAGCCATGGTCCGGTTAACACAAAAAACCGATCTTTTTTGAGATTTTTTTAATAGGCACCATTACACCCAAATTCATCTATTTAGTTGGACAACCTGATGATGGGAGAGGGAAGGCTGTTAGCACAGAAAAGGAAGGAAAATCACTTTTTCAGCCTTAATCAATTGCTTAATAAAGAGATGAACTGCTTTGTTTGTGCTGTGAGTTTAGGCAGATGACATTTGCCTATTTTATGTGTCTGGGATCGGTGGTGGTCAGTATACCGTGGGTGTTGCGTTCAGTTGAAACCAGAGGCTTAGGGAAATTAGACAGCATTAATAAGTAAATAATGCAGAAATCCAGTAAGGGATGCACCATACCTTATTACAATTACGATCTCTGAACATTGCAGCTTCAAAGACTATTATTAGTAAAATGCGGTTTCTCATGGGTTCTTGCTGAACTGAAAGGAAAGTCTTCAAGAAACCAATTGGAAACAATCTTGGTCTTCGCCACAGCATGAGGAGTAATATGAGCTCAGCACAAACCTTTACACATTCTCTTTCCCTCCCCTTTTGTGTCACACCAAGTAGTTCCCCATAGTGGTACTGTAAACCTTCACAGTTAAAGGTACCAGGGGGGGGAACTGTGTTGACTTTGCTGAAACCCTCCAGAGCAAACAGAAAGGGGGAAATTTCAACCAATTAATAAGGCATACTTCACACACAAATTGATAGACAGCATAAAACCAAAAACATTGTTATGGGAGCGCTAAAAATCAAGGCTCTGTTATACAGAATTGGCAGTCTCTAAGGGTAACAATAAGTTATGTTTCCAATACCTATTTATCAATACCTACCATTGCTTGTTTTATTACAAATATATGTAGAAGTAGTAAGTAAATAGCATTGCAAATCTTCCAAATAAGGATTTCATATAAGTAGTCAATTATATCACACAGCATAATTCTCACCTATAGCTCAGGTGCTTTATTTAGATGAAGCTGGGGCTATGGAATATCCATTTGTGCAGAGTGTATAGGTCCCATATAGTAATGGAGATATACCATCATTGTAAATGTTTGTTTATCTGTGTGGCCAACTGGCAGCCCCCCACGTTTCTATTATTATAAGACAAGTGGTAGACAGATAACAGAATCCATATTCCTCTAGGACTATCTAATCTGTTTATATCAGACTTAAGCAAGAAAGAGTGGTTAAACAGAGCTAAAGGAAAAACAACAATAAATGGATTAAAAAAAAAAAACTACAAGTAGCTTGTGTTAGTAGAGTTTGAAGGTGTGGGTTGGAGCAAGATGGGGCTCGCACGACAGCGTTTTTCGGGGACCCCTCATCCCTTGACCAAGGATGCTGCAGTACCACCATGAGCAACGGAGAGGGAAAGCCAAGGGGCCCATGGCCCCTAGCCCAGCTGCGAGAGTGATGGACCATCTGGACAAATCGGCAGAATGATACACTTTCTCACCACATACTTGTGCATGTCCAATACCTCCATGGCACAATAAAACACACAAGAAAAGAGGCCAATCAGGAATTAGAGCTAATTATCGTGACGTCGGCTATTTTTTTGTGCTATTTTCATTGACACAATCAAGCACTCAAGAAAGAGCACAGTGCCAAGGGATAATTGAGATAACGACCCGTAATGAAAATTAAACAATGTCTGCACTAAATTTAAAATGGAAACAAAATGTACTGTAGGAACAGAATTGAACCTCGTTTGTGAAAAAGACTTAACATTTTGTCCAGCTTTGCGTTAAATAGATATAGAGAAGAAATTTGTTTGAATCAGCTAATTTAATGAAATCTGATTATGGTCAAGTCTGAGTGGGCTGCGTAAAAATGGGACAGAAGGCTGAGAGAATCAGACAGAGACTTGTCTTTCTTTTAGCTCATTAGCCACTTTGCAGCACTGATTCCAGCAGAAGCTTCTTTTCTCCAGGGACCCAGCCTACAGTGGGAAGAGGGCATCTGCATGGTCATTTAACCCTTCAGATTAGCATGGGTTTGAGGCTTGTCTGTTTTTTAAGTGTGTCAGGGTCAGTCATGTGCTTCTGAATGACCAGGATCCAGGGTCAGCAGCTGATTTCACTCCCCCTTCTATCTCATGCTTTCCCATCCATCCCTTATTGGGATTACAATGGGTTTAGATCAGAGATCTTAACTCATACAGAGAGCATAGGTGGCTGCAAGCTTTCATTCCAACAGGAGTTACATCTAGCAGTCATTTAAAAGCCAAATGTAAGCTTTAGCTCCGTCTTAATTGGAATAAAGTCCTACAGCCACTGCATCTCTTAGCAGACGTGAGTAAAGACCACTGGTGTGGATGAAAACACATTTTCAGTTCATACAGTTACACTTCAGACGTGGATGGATGGATGGATGGATACTGTATTCAACCCTGTATTCAATTTCCTTGTTGCAGCACCAATGTACATAAGTGACTGGAACCATTCCAGTTCCATTCCACATGCAGGAATAACTGTCCATGTCTGAGGGAGGTGAGACTTTTCAAGGAATCATTCCCCAGCATTGTGAGAATGACCAATCCAGCCCTCTAGTGGACATGCATCCTCTCCTTAGTGTGCTTATGCAGACATGGCTTTATGGAAAAGTGAACAGAAAAATGTTTGGAGTTTGCCAAACAGCATGAGACAGACTCCCCAAAAACGTGAAAAAAGATTCTCTGGTCAGATGAGACCAAACCTTTTGCCATCATGGGAAAAGCAATGTGCGGTGCAAACCCAACACGTCCCATCACCTTGAGGTGGCATGGTGGTGGCAGCATCACGCTGTTGGGATGGTTTTCAGTAGAGACTGCAAAACTGCCCAGGCATTACATACAGGGCAATTTTTGAGAAAAAACCCAACAATTGATCTGAGATGGGGACAAATGTCAATTTAGAGCAAGACAATGACCCATACTGCAAGCATACTGCTAAAGCTAGAATGGAGTGGCTTAATGGGAGACAGTTAAATGTCTTGGAATGGCCTTTTCAAAGCACAGACTTCAATACAGTTTTGAGAACCTGTGGTATGAATCTCATTCATCTTCTAGCATTTCATATATAAGATATTATATATTTATATACTATATATTACATATGTATAGGTTATATTATATATCTATATGATATATATATATATAGATCTATATATATATGTATATATATATATATATATATATATGTTAAAGTTCTGTTAGAGCTATGTTAGAACTATGACGTCAAGATGATATTTAATACCACTTCAGAGTGCTTTCATAGTAAATACTAAAAGTTATACCACAGTTAGTTCCAACCCCGCAATCTGATTGGCTGAGAGACATTTTTCTCCATGACATTATTGACAATAATGGCACTCTGACCAACTCTCTATAAGTATTACTCCATGGCATACACACGTAACCTAGCAATGATGCCCGCCCTAAAAAGCAGCCAAGTTATAATGACACAAGTAAAACTCTGCCAAAATTAAAGCTATAATTACTTTATAAAATCTATTGGTTTTGAAAACGATTTAAATTTGGAAGATGAAGCTATTAATGACCAACCTGAGCCAAAGGTTTATCACCTTTAGGATTTGGAAGCGCTGGAAAAGCGAAACAAAGTCAGTACTTTAAATCAAATGTCCCGGGCTCTTAATGGATTCACAGCTCGACTGAAGAGGAACGAGACTGAAGACCAGTTTCAGTCCCATCAACAAAAATGAACTAAATCAGCGTCATCACTCACAAAGACATCGTTTGCTGGAGTTAAACTCAGCGTCTTTCATTAAACACCATCTGTGGCTGATTGAAGGTTCATTCATCTGACAGGTTTGTTATCTGTAAGTCCAGCTCTAACCCAGCGAAGCTGCTGATGCTCTATTAGTCTATTAGTCTTCATCATACAAACTTATAATCGCTAATCAAACGGGATCCTGAATTTTGGTTATAACACCGGGATCTCACTCAGATTTCCTTCAGTCAGTCATAAACCTGCCCAATTTTATATATCGATATATATTTGTTTTTATTGTCTGTATAATATATAGTTATTGGTATTCTGTTCCTCGACTGACCAAAGCGTTTAGCCACGGGGTGCCTGATAGAATGGAACTATTTTACCTCGCGGAAGGGTGATAAACAAATAATTTTTTCTGTCCTCTTTATCTTAAAATCTAACAATAAATGGCAATAACGGAACTGTGGTATTATCACAATAATACACTCGAGGTCGTGCTTTAATGTGAGATATTGGTACGGGTGTTCTGATCTTCGGCACTCAGCCTGCGGCCTCCTGCCTACAACTGCAGCACACCTGTGCCAATATCTCACGTTAAAGCACTGCCTCTCATGTATTATTGCTTAATGAGAAACAATCCAAAGCCTAGATTTATAATTATGCAACAATATGAATATTTAATAAGATAGTCATATTTGTATATAACATACAATAATATTTTGAAAAAGTGGCAATCAACAATTTAGCTAACATCTGTTGCTTGAAAAATAACCTGTAGTGTCTTGATTTTATTATGAGCAAAAATGTTCACCATCTCCACCCCTACCACGACACAATGGAGTGCCATGTGCCCATGAGGAGGGGAAGAGGAAATAGAGCAGCTGTGGCCCGGATACTACTGAGAAGAGAGGTCTCTTCCCATCCAGGTGTTGTCTGCATGAACAGCATCGAGTGCTACATGACCTTAACAGGGGTCAACAAGCCGTGGGGGCCACATAGTTAAAACACACACACACACACACACACACACACATCTTTCTAAGTAGGAGAATTTGCACAATGAGTGGTTGATATATATACACAGTGGGGAAAAAAGTATTTAGTCATTTATTTAGTATTTCGTCTCTATGTGCACAAGAGAATAACAGTTAGAGAACAGAGAGAGAGAGAGAGAGAGAGAGAGAGAGAGAGAGAGAGAGAAAGCGCACAGAGTTCTGGGAAACGTAGTTTGTTTCATAGGACGAGCCTGTCCATTATAACGTCTCCGGCCTGTCCTACCTGCACCGCTCTGCCGCCCTCCGCTGGTGCAGAGTGCCTTCTTACATTTCATCACTTACCACTTTCACTGACATGTCGTTTTTGTCATGTCTGTACGTTTTACATGTAGCCTACTTTACTTTTTTTTCTGTCAGTGCTTTCATTTGTTACATTTATAATTGAGTTCCTATCATTTTTGTTTTATTTCTTTGTCTGTGTTCCTAACACTGCAATGCATATCTACATGTAAATGTTGAAAATGTGGTTAAGAAATAAAGTTTGTTTTTCTTTGTTTTTTTTATTGTTGTTGTTGTTGTTGTTGTTGTTGTTTCACTTCTGTAGCTAGTCCTAAAATCGGACGACTGGTCTGAGTATACCAGAACCTGCTAGTCTACTGGAATTTTCTTGCACAGCCATCTCTATGGTTTACAGAGAATGGTCCAAAAAAGAGAAAATATCCAGTGAGCAGCAACTCTCTGGGACGAAAATGCTTTGTTGATGACATGGCCAAAGGTAAGTTTAAATGAGCTTTGTTGCTGACAATGTCCATCCCTTTATGACCACAGTGTACCCATCTTCTGATGGCTACTTCCAGCAGAATAGCATGCCATGTCACAAAGCTCAAAACATCTAAAACTGTTTTGTGGAACATGACAGTGAGTTCACTGTACTCTAATATACAGTGGGGCAAAAAAGTATTTAGTTAGACACTGATTGTGCAGGTTCTCCTACTTAGAAAGATGAGAGAGGTCTGTCATTTTCATCATAGGTACACTTCAACTATGAGAGACAAAATGAGGGGAAAACAACTGAGGAAATCACAGTGTAGGATTTTTAAAGAATTTACTTGTATATTATGGTGGAAAATAAGTATTTGGTCAATAACAAAAGTTCAACTCAATACTTTGTAACATAACCTTTGTTGGCAATGAGAGAGGTCAAACGTTTCCTGTATGTCTTCACCAGGTTTGCACACACTGTAGCTGGTATTTTGGCCCATTCCTCCATGCAGATCTCCTCTAGAGCAGTGATGTTTTGGGGCTGTCGCTGGGCAACACGGACATTCAATTCCCTCCACAAACTTTCTATGTGGTTGACCCAGCCACGTTCTATCTTCAATGGAAGGAAGGAAGTTTTGGCTTAAAATCTCATGATACATGAGACTGTCTTTGGCCATCGTTGAGTTTTTGAAGTCTGACTGTTTGAGGCTGTGGACAGGTGTCTTTTATACAGATAACGAGGTCAAACAGGTGCCATTAATACAGGTAACGAGTGGAGGACAGAAGAGCTTCTTTAAAAAAGTTGTTACAAGTCTGGGAGAGCCAGAAATCTTGCTCGTTTGTGGGTGACCAAATACTTATTTTCCACCATTATTTACAATTAAAATTCTTTAAAAATCCTACAATGTGATTTCCTGGATTTTTTTTTCTCATTTTGTCTCTCATATTTTGAAGTGTACCTATGATGAAAAATTACAGCCCTTTCTCATCTTTTACTAAATAGGAGAACTTGCACAATCAGTGGCTGACTAAATACTTTTTTGATCCATCTGTAGCACCTTTGGGATGTGGTGGAACGGGAGATTTGTGTCATGAATGTGTAGCTGATAAACTGTGCAGACGTATGCTATCATTGCCCAGCTCTGAAGGCAAAAAAGGTCTAACCCAGTGATAGGTGTACCTAATGAAGTGTCCACCATATACATACAAATAATAAATTAATACACACATATATGATATATTATTATATATAAATAATAAATAACTTTTTATTAATCTATAGCCCCCAGGACCCTCCCTCTGACATACTGGTACTGACCCCTTCGCTCTCCAGCCTAGTCGAAACCAGAACTGCTCTGCACCTTGGGTCCTAAAACCCGTTCCAGTTCCATTACAATAAAAGCCTTGTTCAATGATAAAATGAAGTATATTTTACTTGACCCTGAACTGGGTTAAACAAGGTATCAAAAGTGGACTGAGTGAATGAGTAATATTCTGGAAGCATTCCAAGTCAAAGCAATAGATAAAGTAACCAATATATATTGCCCTCTATTGGTTAGCCCATAAGGCATTTGAAACCCGATCCATGGGTTTTGTTAGGTGTCGGTGAAGTAAAATAGGTCGCAATAGGTTTTAAATGTCTATCATATGAATTATGCTAAATAGTCTTAGCTGATATTTAATGCTATTAAAATTGCTGAGCAGTTATGGTTTAAATGTGAAAATGTTAATACAATACACTACTACCCTATAATTAAGTGCAATATTTTTTTTAAAGTACAGCCTTTAGTCTAGTCTAAGCACCACTTGTCGAATTCTGTTTTTTTGACGTTTTGAACTATGAACAATGCATTAAATGAACTGTAATTAATACAACTACCAGTGATGACTGGTCCATATGGTTGGTTTATATCTTACATAATATACAAGTAATACAAACATGTTGAATATAAGTTAATTATACAGTGGTGCTTGAAAGTTGAAGTGTACCTATGATGAAAATGACAGACCTCTCTCATCTTTCTAAGTAGGAGAACTTGCACAATCAGTGGCTGACTAAATACTTTTTTGCCCCATTGTATGACCTACAGTGGTGCTTGAAAGTTTGTGAATCTTTTAGAATTTTCTACATTTCTGCATAAATATGACCTAAAACATCAGATTTTCACACAAATCCTAAAAGTAGATAAAGAGAACCCAGTTAAAGAAATGAGACAAAAATATTATAAAATAAATGTGATTCAGTGTCATAATAGCCATTTCCCAGTGAAGTTCTGCACTGTGTTCTCCACTGTTTTGCTCACTGTTCACTGTAAATAAACCCTTCACACTTGCAGGTATGGCTCCCTCTGTTTTCCTTCCATTTCCATGCTTAGCCGTAAACATTACACTAGTTATCATGCTGAGAAAGAGGAGATCCTGGAAAAGACTGGAGACAGCCGCCCAGCCTATAAGAACTGTTACCAGGACACACTGATACACTTTCTGTGGAGTACACATCTAGATAACAGAATTAGACGTATATCTAAAATTTCTATCAATCTGTCATATAGAAACTTTCTTGCCATGCCCAGCAGGTGGTGGTAATATTCTGCTGGGTGTCAACCATCTCAAAAAGAAGACGAAGCAGGAGATGGGTGGATGAGATAAATACGTATTTGTTGTTCAAAGTATGCTATAATGCTAAGAAGTGAGAATCTGCTAGCATAACAGTTTTTACACGCTTTATATTCATTCTTTTTATTTACTGTACTTGATAAAGGATAGTATTATCTTGTTTAGTGAGGTATTTAACACTTAATGACATTTTGCTATGCTGTGTGATCTAATAATTAGACATACACTATATAGACAAACGCTTGTGGACACCCAAACATGTCATCCAAAACATGGGTACTAGCATGGAGTTTGTCTCTTCACCTTTGCTGCTACAACAGATTTTGCGCTTGAAAAAGGCTTTCAACTAGATTTTGGAACATGACTGTGAGGTCAGCTTCTGATATTAGGCAGTAAGCCCTGGCTCAATGTTGGTATCCCAGTGCATTTTCAAAGTGTCCAATGGAGTTGAGGTCAAGGTTCGGTGCAAGCCAGCGAAGCTCTCAATCAAAGTTAGCAAACCAATTCTCTGTGGACTTTGTTTAAGAGCAGCAGGGCAGAAAGTTGATTAACTGACTTGTTGGAAGCAGTCATTTTATAAATGTATCATATTGACTATATTGATAGAAGGGGTGTCCACAAACTTTTGTCTATATCGTGTTTATAATACAAGGTAATATGCATGTTAGATGTACAGGTCATTGTTAAGGAACATGTCAGTCTATGTTCTATGCAGTATGCCATTTTCTTGGCCGATTCAGATACCGATTTTATTTTTATTTTTTAATATATGACCGGTCGATTCCAATTTTGGATCATTCTGATTTTCTTTTTGTCGAAGACTTATAAAATACAGCGTACAGAAATAGTTGCTAAAGAAACATAGCAAGGGCTGTTAGCTTGTGCGTTACTCTGTTCTCTTACTAGCTATAGCTTTGTGGTGTTGGTCACAAAATTATCAATCACTGCACTACTTGCTCAAATTGTACTTTATTACAGCCTTGATAAGAGCCTTTTACCAGTTAGTGCAAGGGTACGAATAGATACAAAGACGCTGAATTGCAACTCACCCCATGGGTAGTAGCGTACACCAACCAAGACTGTAAGTCATACATACTGTAAGCCACTGAATGCAGTAAAAACACACTCTTGCACTAAATCCCGGGCATAAATGGTACAACAGAAAAATAAAAACATGCACTGTGAGCTTTTATAAACTAATAAAAAGACATATACACATAAAACAGATCACAGATGTGCAAGAACCCAAAATTATGCAGACCATCGAGCCACGAGCTAAACGTTGGGATTGGGAAACAAGCACAGAGTGGCTGAGCATTAACTGTTTAAGTTTAATGCTCCTTATAGACATGAACTGAATTCTGAATTAACGTTAGTCAAAGCACTATGCTGTTCACCTGTGTAGCTGGGTAGCTACAAACAATCCAAACAAACTGCTGAGGGCAAGTGTGAAAGACTGTTGAAGCACAGCAGCTCTGCTCCCTGACTTTTTCTTGTTAAAGACTAAATGAGTGTGTATGCATGAACATGTAAATGTAAATGCTGTAAATTTACATTTACAGCATTTAGCAGACGCCCTTATCCAGAGCGACTTACAATTGGTACAGTCTTACAATCCAAGCAATTGTGGGTTAAGGGCCGTGCTCAAGGACCCAACAGTGGCAGCTTGGCAGAGGTGGGATTTGAACCCTGGACCTTCTGGTCCATAGTCCAGTACCTTACCTGCTAGGCTACCGCAGTCCATGTAAGATTGGAATTAGGACATTCACACTCAGTATTAGTTCAGCTTTAAGATTTATTGTGTAATGTTATTAGTGTACATGACTTACTTTGCTGTATTTGAGATTTGCTGGAAGAAATGAGCCTGCAGTCCTAGCAACTTTCCTTTATGAAAAATCTCTGAAGAGAAGAAAGAAGGACTAAATTAAATTAAAGAGCAAGACATTTAGAGATGGAGACACGTTTTGGAGACACAGCAGTGTCACAGATACGAATTACTTAAACTCAGTTAAATGAAATGCTCAAACTGGCATAGTTGATGGAATTTGGCATTGTGCTATATTAAAGAAAAGGCTGTCAGCATTTCAGCAGTTAGACCGCAATAAAATGCTGATTCTTGTTACAGTCCTGCAAGCTACAGAAATTTTACCTTTGGATTAGAGGAGGAATGTGTTACAACACTATAGAGCATACTGCTGCATAGCCACAGACCTGTCAGAGTGCTAACCTCTGTCCACAACATAAAATGCCTACAATGAACATGAGTGTCAGAGCTGGACTTTGGAGCAAGGGAAGGTGTGGTACAATGTGTCCCATTGTCTGTTCCATTGCATGAGGGAACATTCTTGCAGATCAGTTGGTTTTAATGTTCTGGCTCATCTGTGTAAGCAGGATATTTTATGGAGACACACGTACATTTATGTCAAAGTTCTAGAGAAAATGAGGGTGTTAAAAGAAAAGGGTGTATTATTAAACACTGACTGACAGCGCTATATAAATAAAACTGACTTGACTTAAGGATTTTTATTTTTATTTTATTCCAATATGTTAAATTCTATGTAATATCTAAATATAAAGTGGTCCATTAAATGTTTCAGAAACATGTATTATTCTTTTTTCCTTAAAGTTGTATTAACTTCTTTTCATTTGTTAAATAGTGTACAGTGGTGCTTGAAAATTTGTGAACCCTTTAGAATTTTCTATATTTCTGCATAAATATGACCTAAAACATCGTCAGATTTTCATAGAAATCCTAAAAGTAGATAAATGGAACCCAGTTAAACAAATTAGACAAAAATATTATACTTGGTCATTTATTTATTGAGGAAAATCATCCAATATTACATATTAGTGAGTGGCAAAAGTATGTGAACCTCTAGGATTAGCAGTTCATTTGAAGGTGAAATTAGAGTCAGGTGTTTCAATCAATGGGATGACAATCAGGTGTGAGTGGGCACCCTGTTTTATTTAAAGAACAGGGATCTATCAAAGTCTGCTCTTCACAACAATGTGGAAGTGTATCATGACACGAACAAAGGAGATTTCTGAGGACCTCAGAAAAACAGTTGTTGATGCTCATCAGGCTGGAAAAGGTTACAAAACCATCTCTAAAGAGTTTGGACTCTACCAATCCACAGACAGATAGATTGTGTACAAACAGAGTAAATTCAAGACCATTGTTCCTCCCCAGGAGTGGTCCCACCAACAAAGATCACTCCAAGAGCAAGGCGTGTAATAGATGGCGAGGTCACAAAGGACCCCAGGGTAAACTTCTAAGCAACTGAAGGCTTCTCTCACACTGGCTAATGTTAATGTTAATGAGTCCACCCATCAAGAAAGAACACTGGATCAACAATGGTGTGCATGGCAGGGTTGCAAGGAGGAAAGCCACTGCTCTCCAAAAAGAACATTGCTGCTCGTCTGCAGTTTGCTAAAGATCACATGGGCAACAGCTACAGGAAACGTTTAGTTGCAGTTATTGCTGCACACAGGGGGGTCACACCAAATACTGAAAGCAAAGGTTCACATACTTTTGCCACTCACTAATATGTAATATTGGATCATTTTCCACTCCTCAATAAATAAATTACAAGTATAAATGTTTTTGTCTCATTTGTTTAACTGGGTTCTCTTTATCTACTTTTAGAACTTCTGTGAAAATCTGATGATGTTTTAGGTCATATTTATGCAGAAATATAGAAAATTCTAAAGGGTTCACAAACTTTATATTACCACTGTATATTAACCACTCATGCCCACAGATGCCGATCTTTGTGATAGACTGTATTTATTTTATCTCATGAGTGATACATTTAATATGTCATACATATAATAAATGTCATAATAAGTGCAAAATCAAAGGCTTTTATTATGGAATATGTAAGACTATAAGAAGTATACTAAGAAGTATGTCACTGCAAACTGAAAACCTGTTGTTCGTACAATGAATGACTTTTGAAAAAATATTACTTGCTTTCAGTCACTTCTGAAAGGATTAATTAGTGTTGTAGTACTCGAGTCCAGTCTCAAGACCATAAACGGGCAGTCTGTCTTGGTTTTAGTCTCAGTTTGGGCCTCGTCTTGATCTTGACCCCATTTGGATTTGTCCTTGTCTCGGTCTCGGGGTAGGGTGGACTTGAAACTGTTGCAGAGACCAGCTGAGTTTAATGCGCCAGTCTGATGTAACGTTAATTATAAACTGAACTTTTTTCTATGGTTATTGAATATCAACAATCCATTCAAAGAGAATAAATCAGTCTTTTTTACATGCCTAAATAAAATCTGCACGTGATTCTAACAGGGAAAAACAAGTTACTGCTCTTCTCATTCAGAATCCAGTCAGTAAACGTTTTATTTGGAATTGTCTGACATTCAGATTGCAAGTGTGCATTTTCGCCTGCTCGTTTTACTTACTTAGTATAGTTTAGAATAGTTTTTGTTTGAGGGCAGATTGAAGTGTTGTTATTAAGTTTTCACATTTAATAATAAAATGGAAAGAATGGATGGTTTTGCTATATTCTGTTTACTTTATGTGGAAACTTCTGATCAAGTTGGAGCGAAGAAGGGAAACTGAATCATCACCATCATTTGCTTCCAAAAGTTAAGTTTGACTAATAATAATTAACAACGATAATTAATTACAATTTTACACTATATATTATTTAATGTTATATTTTACAAAATAAATGAGAAAGTATAATATTATTTATTAATATATGTAATGTATAATGAATGATAATCACTGTAAAGTGAATTGAAAACTAAATACATTTTTCCATTTTCTTCTTTTTATTCTTGTATAATGAAAAAAGGTCTCGGCCACTTCTGGTCTTGGTCTTGACTTAGACTCAACTACTAAAAGTTTTAGTCTTGACTGCAACACTACACACCCCTGGCAAAAATTATGGAAATCACCGGCCTCAGAGGATGTTCACATTCAGTTGTTTAATTTTGTCGAAAAAAAAACAGATCACAGACATGACACAAAACCTAAAGTCATTTCAAATGGCAACTTTATGGCTTTAAGAAAACACTATAAGAAATCAAGAAAAAAAATTGTGGCAGTCAGTAACGGTTAATTTTTTAGACCAAGCAGAGGGAAAAAAATATGGAATCACTCAATTCTGAGGAAAAAAATTATGGAATCATGAAAAACAAACAAACAAAAGAACACTCCAACACATCACTAGTATTTTTGTTGCACCACCTCTGGCTTTTATAAGAGCTTGCAGTCTCTGAGGCATGGACTTAATGAGTGACAAACAGTACTCTTCATCAATCTGGCTGGTTTTGAGCCTTGTCATGGACCATTTTCTTCAACTTCCACCAAAGATTTTCAATTGGATTGAGATCCGGGACTATTTTGCAGTCCATGACATTGACCTTATGTGTCTTTTTTCAAGGAATGTTTTCACAGTTTTTGCTCTATGGCAAGATGCATTATCATCTTGAAAAATTATTTCATCATCCCCAAACATCCTTTCAATTGATTGGGATAAGAAAAGTGTCCAAAATATCAAACGTAAAACTTGTGCATTTATTGAAGATGTAATGACAGCCATCTCCCCAGTGCCTTTACCTGACATGCAGCCCCATATCATCAATGACTGTGGAAATTTGCATGTTCTCTTCAGGCAGTCATCTTTATAATCTAATTGGAACGGCACCAAACAAAAGTTCCAGCATCATCACCTTGCCCAATGCAGATCCGTGATTCATCACTGAATATGACTTTCCAGTCATCCACAGTCCACGATTGCTTTTCCTTAGCCCCATTGTAACCTTGTTTTTTTCTGTTTTAGCTGTTAATGATGGCTTTCGTTTAGCTTTTCTGTATGTAAATCCCATTTCCTTTAAGTGGTTTTCTTACAGTTTGGTCACAAACGTTGACTCCAGTTTCCTCCCATTCGTTCCTCATTTGTTTTGTTGTGCATTTTCTGTTTTTGAGACATATTGCTGTAAGATTTTTATCTTGAGGCTTTGATGTCTTCCTTGGTCTACCAGTATGTTTGCCTTTTACAACCTTCCCATGTTGTTTGTATTTGGTCCAGATTTTAGACACAGCTGACTGTGAACAAACCAACATCTTTTGCAACATTGCGTGATGATTTACCCTCTTTTAAGAGTTTGATAATCCTCTCCTTTGTTTCAATTGACATCTCTAGTGTTGGAGCCATGATTCATGTCAGTCCACTTGGTGTGCAACAGCTCTCCAAGTGTGATCACTCCTTTTTAGATGCAGACTAACGAGCAGATCTAAGTTGATGCAGGTGTTAGTTTTGGGAATGAAAATTTTACAGGGTGATTCCATAATTTTTTCCTCAGAATTGAGTGATTCCATAATTTTTTCCCTCTGCTTGGTCTAAAAAAAAATAACCGTTTACTGACTGCCACAATTTTTTTTCTTTTCTGATAGTGTTTCTTAAAGCCATAAAGTTTGCCATTTGAAATGACTTTAGTTTTGTGTCATGTCTGTGATCTCCTTTTTTTAGACAAAATTAAACAACTGAATGAACATCCTCTGAGGCCGGTGATTGCGTAATTTTTGCTAGGAGTTGTATATACAATAATTTAGCAAGCAAGAACCTTTTCCATTCATGTGGAACAGTTACTTAACATATTGGATTTCTCTTAGCTTAATGGAAAATAATATTCACCATGGGTTAACCTTGCTTTACCAAACTATGGGTATGCATTATTTAACATCCATCCAGTCAATGTCCATTCACTTTAGTAGCCGAGTTCTTAGGAATTATAATTGATAATAAAATCTGTCTCATATACATCGAATTCACGCCTGAATGACAGAAAAATAGTATGAGCAAACCTTTGTGACACCTGCTGACAGACTACAGAATCACCGTCTTAACAGACATGGTAGCAGTACTGTTCTAAAGCTTTTCATATTGTGTTTTAATTAATATTATTGTTTAAAATAAAACACTATGTGCAAAGTATCTAAACTACAGTACAATGTGATGATGGTAATCATCCGGTCGCCATCCATTTCGGTCAGCGTCCTGTTTCACAGACTGTAATGCACATTGAATGGCACATACCTGTACAGCATATCTGTAAATTTTCACTGTAGTGCCCTTATAAAACAGGAATGTACAGTCTTGCTTAACTTGTAGTTGTAACACTCCAGTACACATGCATATGGTATCCTAGGTGAGGATCATATCGGGCACTGGGTGTTGCAGATATCTCCAGATTTAAACAGATGACGGATGTTGACCATGGGAAACATAACTATAGATCCAACCAGCGATCCTGCCTGCACTGCAACTCCATTCCACACCAGGGCGATGTGGCTCTGGTCCCTTAGAATGACCCCCACCATCACCTTTACATAGGACATCAGGCCAGTGAAGAAAACCCAGGAGAGTACCTAAAACACAGATATGTAGACATGTTAAGTAGACCAGCTGGGGGGAAATTTTGAAACTTGGAATGCTTTCTAGTAGTAGGCAGTGGTGTAGACAGAAATTTGGTTTTGGGTGGGCCTTCACAAATTTGGGTGGGCACAGTTTTTGCAGTTCTCATAAGCAAAACATATTAAACTAAAATAAACCTGATGTTTGTTTTACCATTCTACAAAGCCACATTAACTGATGAGTTTTACTGACAGCAGCATTTCTAATTAGAACACATTTACCTTTTTTCTTACTTTTTTCCAGTAACAATTGCACACATGGGTCGTCAGACGATCAATTTGTTAATGTGTAAAATAAAAAAGTAGACTCACTTTAATCTGTGTATAGCCATATTGCAACAGAAAAAAGGCAATGAAGTTTTTAACACGGTAGGGTTTATGACAGCTTAATTTGTCAAAACCCCAACACATCGTTTATGTGTATTTATTCGCCTAAAGAATTAGCCCAAATAACGCAACTTATTACATAATCTACAAGTGACACGTCACAAAAGGTAATATTTACATTGACGTTGCACAACTGATATGACCTGTTTGCACAGTAAAGCAGAATTCAGCATGTCATTGATTACAAACACTGTTACACGGTAGTGATGTGTCGGTCGCGACCGATCCGGCTCTAAGAGCCGGCTCTTTGAAATGAACGACGGGAGCCGGTTCCTGATTGGGAGCCGTTTGGGAACTGACAGGGAGCCGGTTGAGAGTGAGAGAGAGAGTAAAAGAGAGAGAGACAGAGACAGAGACAGAGAGAGAAAATAATAAAACATTAAGCTACAAACAATCTAAAGCCCCACTAGGGAGCCGAAAAAGCCGACTCTTTTTAGTGAGCCGATCCAAAAGAGCCGGCTCCCTGAAAAGAGCCGGAATTCCCATTACTATTACACTTGCTTCGTTATCGTCCGTTAAGAGCTGCACCGACTGACTCAATCCCAAATTTATTTTTATCGAGAAGTACACTAAGTAGAGCACATTACCCTTAACTCAAAGCACACATACTGCACCGTAGGGCGCAGAAAGTCGTTTGATATTTTTTCAGTTTTCACTGGGTGGGCAGATGATTCATAGATACGCCCCTGGTAGTAAGCTAGTGAAAAGTGCCTTTAAATGGAATTAGATAACTTATCAAAGATGATTAGTTAAGCAAAATCCATGACTGCCACAAAGGACATCGACCCTGTTTTATCAAAGTTGCATATGGTCATGGCATAACGTAAACTGGATGTAGGCAAATTTCACTCTTAGTTGTATTTCTGTTTCTACTTTAATGTACCTGTATGACCAATCTCAAATCTTGAGTGCTTTTGTTACTCTTATTCCATGTTCTTTCAAGTTTTTATTTACTTAATGCCTCTTTTGAGACTATAAGAACATGTTGGGTTATTGGAAACTTGTACTCGAGCACTTCTAATTCACTCATTCACTCCGAGTACTTGCTTAATCAGATTGGGGACTGATTAATCCACATGGGGACGGGGACCACTTGACAACAATAGATAGGGTGTCAGTCCATTGCAGAGCACCTCTAACTGCTTTGCAAGATATTCTCTTTGTTGTCATTTTCTTTTCCTGCCTAAATCTGCTACAAGTCTAATAACTGGGCCTTTTATTTCATGTATGCATATGGGGGTAAATGCGAGTGTGTCACTTGCAAATGATTTGTAAATCAAGGGCAAGTATGTAGGCGCTTATTTTTACTGCTCAACAGTAATACTTTTGTTGTTCATGTTTATTGATCAACTTCATTTTATTTGTTAGATGGCCTGAAATGCAAGATTGGATGTATATTAACAAATGAAATAAAGTTGAAGACCATGAAAGACATAAACTTGCTAGGCTGTTAATAGCCAAAGTGTGCCGATACGATTTCAAACCCAAATAAACAAACAAATATTTACAATTAACTTACAATTAGAGCTTCTCCTAGTATTGTGTCATGTAGTAAGGGGCAGGGACTCAAGACTGCCATGGCCATGTTGTACCCACCACAGCTAGTACCCAGTAAGCACAGGACACCCAGGAACCACAAGGAGCTAGAAGAAAAGGAAACTTCATACAGTTTCATGAATCAATAATGAAATAACACTATAAAACAGCATTGGTGTAAACATGTGTTTTCTGAGGCGTTACTTAAGTCAGAGTTGCAGAACACGCGTACATGTGTCGTCTTTGCTAGTTAAACACAGCCTACAGATTTGTGACAAACTGACAAATTCTGTTAGTGCAAGAGCTACAATTTCGATACTTCATACTAACTGATCAAATTATAGGACAGTTGAAGTATGTTATAGTATATAAACTGTCTATTTGTCTTTACTCAAATCTGAAGACAGTCTAGTAGCTCACAGTACTGTGCAAAAGTCTTAGGCTGCCATTAGATTATATATTAGATAGTCATAGTTTGAGCAACAATATAACGATCATATATAGTTATTTCTCAGTTGCTTTATTTAGAAAACAACCAGAAAATACAATAAATTTGTATGCAGTATTAAACAGCTCCTATAGGCTACAGTGGCAGGTGTGATCTCCTCTTACACTTGAGCAATAGCAACATCTGGCAGCTTCACCGGGATGCCAAGTTCTGTTAGGTTATGCGGCCATACCTCGAGCTTCCCCTTGTTTTTTCAATTGCTCCCAATCCCACAATCCCCTTCGGGAACAATATGGCCGCAGTCTCAGCTGGGACTCTGATTCTGATTATGGACTAATTGCTAACTGCACGCAGCTGGGGTTATTACTATTTAAGGTCCACGTTTCCCCAGTTGTGGTGCGGTAGCATTGTGTCGGTTACACCCGAATGTTTAGGTACAGTTTTGATTTTTCTCCTCGTTTGTTTGGATACCTGTGTTGCGGTCCCGTCCGGATTATGTGTGCAGCTGCACCCGATTTCCTCTGCATGCTTGCCGTTGCGTCCACAGTTTGTATCTTCTGTTTGCTATTCCGTTCGTGTTCTGTGGTTTAGCTTCTCCCTAGCTGGCGCTAGCTGCTCCTAGCCGGCATAGCTTCCCGTAACTTCTCCCAGGCCCGCCGCACCAGCCTTCTCCTGTCCGACATGGCTTCCTGTAGCTTCTCCCAGGCCGGCGCTAGCTTCTCCGAGCCGACATGGCTTCCTGTAGCATCCCCCAGGCCGGCATTTGCCTTCCCAAGCCGGCATAGCTTCCCGTAGCTTCTCCCAGGCCGGGGCTAGCTTCTCCGAGCCGACATAGCTTCCCGTAGCTTCTTCCAGGCCGGCCCTAGCTTTCGCTAGCCGGCGATAGCATCTCCTATGCCGGCGTTAGCCTCGCTAGCCGGTGATGGTTTCTGCCAGGCCGGCGTTAGCTCCGCTAGCCTACTATAGCTTCTCCCAGCAGGCGTTAGCCCCCTGTGTTTTTCCTATTCGGTTAGCTGTGTTCTCCTTTGTTTTTGCTGTTATTGGTGTTACCTTGGTTGTAGTTGTAGTTATTGTTATATTATGCATTATCCTTATTACCCTGAGTTCGCCTGCCCCTGTTACTCCACGTTCCGCATTTCTCCCTTCTACAATCTGAAGAAGCTTGATCAGGAATGGTGTTTTTGGAAGGGAATAAGCCAAGAAAATACTTTGTCGGAAAGGGAACAGAGTGAAAAGGCTAAGAAATGCTAAAGCTTGAAGATCAGTGGAAGAGTATTATGCAGTGATGAATCAATGTTTGAAATTTTGGGGTATGTGTAATATGTTATATATGATGATTATACCATTGCTAATACAACAAATCTAATTGTGACCTAAGACTTTTGCACAGTACTGTATGTTAGTCAAGGAAGGGATCTTATGAACATCCCAAATAAATCAATTTACTGTTGCTGTCTAGTTATGGGAAACATTTGGAGGGGGCTGAGAATGTGTTATGCAATATTACCATACAAAGCTACAAAATTCAGACTGAAAGTAGGAAATGCCCAATTGTTTCATAATAATTGGATTTTAAATGTCTATCGTTTAACTTCATCATAAAAATCCACTTTATTCAGCACTCGGTATCAATTGAGTAACAGGAAACTTTATGCTATGTTTATAATATCTCGTACCGCTTGGGAGCAAACATGGCAATCATACAGGCCAGTGGGTTGGCAAGTGATGACAGGCTAGCTGATAGGTGATAAGCCATATTCCCATAGGGCATGCAGGAGTATGTCTGCACTGACGGCAGCAGCCCGTTGGTCGTGCAGTTTGCCCAAACTACCAAACTGTAAATAAAGCTTAGCTCATAACAGGAATATTGTCTCTTTGTTACCAGTGGTTCCATGGGCTGGGTTCTCACATCATTTTCTTTGCTTATTGGTGCATTCTTCAGGCCCCCACTGACTGTTACCACTGTGTCAGTCACCAGGTGTTCGGTAGAGAAGTTGAAAGAAGTTCGAGGGACACGGTTTAACAGGGCAAAAGCACCCAGACTTATTATCATCATGAGCACCAGAAGGGAGAAAAAGACCTCTGTGGAAAAATTAGGTGGGAGGTACTCAGTTTCCATGGTGATGTTCTCAGGGCCGGGTTGTGAGAGGTTTCCTGATGTTTCAGGGGCTTCGACACATTTGGACATGCCAACCCCCTGTGCCAGAGCAAATACTCCTGGAATAAGCCCGCTCAGTCCTTCACCAATAAAGTAGGTAGTGACGTATTTGGTTGGGAGCTGCATCATAAATGGTAAGAAGGTGACAGAAGATGTGCAGTCTACCAAAGACAAGAAAAATGTGAGGATGAAAAATGCAGAGCTCCTCGATTCACCCAGAATCACAGTTGTCTTTTTCCAGAATGCTGTCAGGAGGATGCATGCTAACACACCAATTGCTAGCACTGTGTAAATCACCACATTCTCTCGTAGTCTGCCTGGACATAGCTTATGCATGAGGGTGACTAGAAGGGGGCCAATATTGGCCAACTGGATGATGACTGTAAGGTAGGAGGGTAAATCCCATCCTTCTGGCAGAACATTGACAATCAGAGGCAGCTCCACCCACATTCCATTAACAGCCACCCAAGAGCCAACTCCAAAGGCGCAAGCCAATACATGAATATACAGAGTCATTATGGGAAACTGAATCCAAGCTGGAGCTCTATTTAGTACGTGTCCCTTTGGTTGGCAGTATGTTTTGCTTTCTGGAGATGTTTGTTCTCCCACACCTAAAAAAGTAAAAGAGATAAGATTTTAGGACCAGCAATAGACTGACAATGGCAAATCTGATCCTCCAAGATATTACATGGATGTTTACACAGACAGACATCTATAAAATGCTATTTATAACCAGGAGGTGAAACAGGTATGTACTTTCAAGCCTCTTGGCTCCGCCTTCCCTGAAGTGAGTGGAGAAATTGGAACAGTATGTTCCAACAGAAATAAGGTCTATCAAAATATTATTTCTGAGGCCGTCATGATGCAAGCATAACAAAGTTTTATCAAATTGTATTTAGCCTTTAATATCAGTTTGGCTCGGCAGGAAGCCCAAAGCAGCTGTTGGAAAAATGTACATCCTTTCATCAAATACAGCTTCCTGAAGTTCTTTAAATCACGTTGTATTCATTTACAAATGACTAAATAGATACCATTGAAATTACCGTGTGACCGTGTAACCTGTCATTGCAAGTGATCAGACACAGCAGTGCTGCTGGAGTTTTAAACACCTCAGTGTCACTGCTGACTGAAAATAGTCCACTAACCAAAAATTTCCAGCAGCTTCTCCTGCACTTATGAAATTTGTAACAGTGCAACCACGGATGAGCTACTGTCTCTGACTTTACATCTACAAAGTGGAGCACTAAGGAAGATCTGTCTAATAGAGTGCACACAATGTCTAAAAGCTCCAGCAGCACTTTTGTGTCTTATCCACTCGTACCAGCACAACACACACTAACATACCACCACACCAGTGTCACTGCTGAGAATTATCCACCACCCAAATAGTACCTGATCTGTGGTGGTGCTGTGGAGGTCCTGAACCTTAGAGATGGGTCCTGACCCCCCGTGCAGCAATAACTGCAACTAAACGTTTCCTGTAACTGTTGATCAGTCCTGCACACCGGCTTGGAGGAATTTTAGCCCATTCCTCCGTACAGAACAGCTTCAACTCTGGGATGTTGGTAGGTTTACTCACATTAACTGCTCACTTCACAACATTTCGATTGGATTAAGGTCAGGACTTGGCCATTCCAAAACATTACCTTTATTCTTCTTTAACCATTCTTTGGTAGAACGACTTGTGTGCTTAGAGTCGTTGTGTTACTGCATGGCCCAACTTCTCTTGTGATGCAGTTCATGGCCAGATGTCCTGACATTTTCATTCAGAACTCATTCTTCCATCAATGATGGCAAGCTGTCCTGGCCCAGACCCAACAAAACAACCCCAAACCATGATACTACCACTACCATGCTTCACAGATGGGATAAGGTTCTTATGCTGGAATGCAGGGTTTTCCTTTCTCCAAACATAACACTTTTCTTTTAAACCAAAAAGTTCTATTTTGGTCTCATCTGTCCACAAAACATTCTTCCAGTAGCCTTCTGGCTTGTCCACATGATCTTTAGCAAACTGCAGATGAGCAGCATTCTTTTTGGAGAGCAGTGGCTTTCTCCTTGGAACACTGCCATGCACACCATTGTTGTTCAGTGTTCTGCTGATGATGGGCTCATGAGCATTAACATTAGCCAATGTGAGAGAGGCCTTCAGTTGCTTAGAAGTTACCCTGGGGTCCTTTGTGACCTCGCCAACTATTACACGCCTTGCTCTTGGAGTGATCCTTGTTGGTCGACCACTCCTGAGGAGGTAACAATGGTCTTGAATTTCCTCCATTTGTACACAATCTGTCTGACTGTGTATTGGTGGAGTCCAAACTCTTTAGAGATGGTGTTGTAACCTTTTCCAGCCTGACGAGCATCAACAACTCTTTTTCCGAGGTCCTCAGAAATCTCCTTTGTTTGTGCCACAAACGTGTTGTGAAGAGCAGACTTTGATAGATCCCTGGTCTTTAAATAAAACAGGGTGCCCACTCACACCTGATTGTCATCCCATTGATTGAAAACACCTGACTCTAATTTCACCTTCAAATTAACTGCTAATCCTAGAGGTTCACATATTTTGCCACTCACAAATATGTAATATTTCCTCAATAAATAAATGACCAAGTATAATATTTTTGTCTAATTTGTTTAACTGGGTTGTCTTTATCCACTTTTAAGACTTGTATGAAAATCTGATGGTGTTTTAGGTCATTTTTATGCAGAAATATAGAAAATTGTAAAGGGTCCACAAACTTTCAAGCACCACTATGTAGAGAAACACATGGACTACAATCTGTAATTTTAGAGTTACAAAGTGCTTCTATGTGGTAAGTGAAATTGATAAAGTGTAGAAATGATGAGGTGTAGCTAATAAAATGACCCCTGACTGTTTATGTCCACATGAGACTAAAAAAATATTCAGAAAACTATACAAATAATCGTTCAATTTAATATTCTGCAATAAAAGGTGCTCATATGCTATTTCATTTACAGTCCAGTTTTATTTTTGCTCCCTGTTGGGATAAATAATAACTGGTTCATGTAATTAAATTCAGAGGAAAAACCTTTTGGTCTGATGAAATACCAAGTACCCTTGGTGGTGCTTTCCACTTTAAATGGTGCAGCACTTCTTTTTAAATGGAGGTGAAACTAGAGCCTCAGAATTATTCCTACAAAAGTAGGTGAAAGGTAACAATGTTTAAACTTTAAAATGAGACTGTTAATGCTGTCTACTTTTGGTCACTCATTAACCACACTGAGGAAGAAGTTTCTGCCCCAGGTGTACTGAAAGCTACGGTTTCTTACCCAGTATCATCCAGTTGAATTTCAAATTTACAACCCCAATTCCAATGAAGCTGAGATGGTCACTGATATAAACACAGAACACAGTAATTGGGGAAAAAAAGAAGTATAAAGATAGCATTTTTCACATTTTACCCAGTCAGCTTTGTTGTTTTTTTAAAGATATCCATTTATTCTGAAATTGATGGCTGCAACACATTCCAAAAACATTTGGATGGGACAGTTTAAGTTGGGACAAGTTGAAGTAACAAGGTAACATGAAATAGTTGATGTTAAACAGGTGAGGCGGCCGTGTTTTCTATATAATGAGCCGCCAAGAAAGACGTAGTCCAATTTGCCAACAGGTATGTCAACAAACGTTCCAGCACTTTGAAAGCAATTTGTGCCAAAGCTGTAGGAGCTGTGAGATGACTGCGCTAACACCATGCGTCACTGTGCCAGCCCTAGCATGGGTAGCTTGCACATCTGTGTGGACACAGATACATTAATTCACACAGATACATGTATGTACAAATTTTGGAGCAATATATGCTTCCATTCAGATGCCATCTTATCCACAGTCATCCTGCACTCTCCAGCAGGTTAACACCAAATTCCATTCTGCGGAGATTACATGTGGTGTGGGTGCTAGATTCACCTGCTGCAATTCTGACTGCCAACAAAGACGCCATATAGCTGTAGCGCAGAAGACCTACATAAAGGAAGGATAGGGGAAAATTCCACTTTTTAAACATAATAAACTGGTGTTCTCAATGTCCAAATGTCTTAATGTGCAATAAAAAGAAAAGAAAATTTTACATGTAAACTCTTGACTCTCCTAAATTTTGAGGAGCATGTTGCAGTCATCACATTTAAAATGAATGTAATTTTAAAACAAGTACATTTAATTATACTAATAATTATATTAAATTCACCAGTAAAACCTCATATAATATGTTGGAGTGTTTTCAAAACAGAGTTAACAGAATTTACAAGTCACTCTGTTTGGTTTTAGTTGGCATTTTCCAATGTCCCACTTTTGGAATTTGGTTTGTAATAGTGAAGACAGATTAAACCTCATAGAATCAGGAGGGTCAATTATACTGGCAATTGAAGTAGTAATTTTACAGAAGAGAAGCATATTATGTTCAGGAGCCAGAACAAATTACTTTAAGACTACATGGGAAGCCCAGCTTCCTCTTCATTAAAATGCAGCAATGAAAAGTTACTGAAGTGCCTACACTATTTGTGAAATTTGTTGGCTTTCAATATTTTTGCCAATTAAATGATCAAATATATCTTCATTTGTTACACTTTCTGGTGAACAACACAGCCTGCATGTCAAATTTCCTTTGAAGCCCCAACACAGGTAATAGACACTCAATAAAGACCCATGCATCTCTGAGTGTCCATCAGACAATTGTGCAATTTTGAGCTACACCTTGATGCAGGAGCTGGACTGGCTGTGAATGGAGTGTTGGTGGGTGCATTTTGCACAGGAGAAAACATGCTGGCATTTGTTGGACAGTGCACTTTTCTGTTTGCCCTGCCTGGATGCACGGCTTCTCTTACGATGAACTCCCAAAGGGACAGAACCTTGTTACTGGCTGCTAATCAGTAAATTGGGGAATCAGGTAATCAGGAACATGACTGACTTCTCCAACTTCAAACTAAACCTGCTCCAGTAAGTCTTAGAATGTATTTACAATTTACAAAGATAAAATAATGTGTTATTATGTAAAGCAACTTTGTAATAGGTAACACAACTAACCACTGCTCCACTTGGCGGATATAGGAAGCTTACTGCTATGGCTGGCCAGGAAAAAAGAAGTGATTGATGGCTTTGCATCTGTTAGAGGAGCCACAAGCATGCCTGTGACCCTGCTCCATCAGCATAGAGGTTGTGCTTGTATAAATAAATGTTTGTGCTTTCCAATTCCAATTTTTCCAGTACTGATGTAGGAGGAAAGTAGAGCACTTCACCCATTGAACTACTTAAAATAGTCAGTTTAGCTTGCATGACCTACATAAAAAAACTCTCCAAGGGACAGTATAATAACATTTTGACTATCTGATATTTAATACAACTGGCCTCCATTTCTTTTTACAAAATGAATAAGTAAGGTTGTGGCTAAACAAAGACTGAGACTCATGAAATGACACTTAGCATTATGTTTGCTTCAAGACAGAACTCCAATGTCACAGTAGATCTCAACTTCACACTGTACAAACACTGTGTTAGTAAAACTGTGCTGGGTCACTAAGAAGTCTTATAAACATTAGTCAGCTTCCCAGATGATTGTTCAGTCCTGGTCAGCTATTAACTATTAACAATTACAGTAGACTGACTCATAAAAAGAGAAGAAAAAGCAGTATTGCTGTGACTTCCAGTAGGAGACTTCTGTTTAACCGTATAAAACAACCGGACGCTCACAAAAGCCTTACAGCAGCTCGAAAGTATACTCACGTCTTCTGAGAGCTGAGGGAGTCCAGAGGTGCTGAGTGAGTTCACACAGATGCACCGCATCGGTCAGTTCCAGCTGGAGTGGAATGGAGAAGTCTAAGCGGTGACTTCTGTACTTAGCACTAGTGTAACATTCACTTTTTGTGTTATCTGTACAAGTGTGATGTAAAACTATGGCAAAAAGTAGGGGAAAGGTCACTTCATTCACCTTCTATACAGAGTCTAATTGCACTTTTACTGCTCATCAACTTTTCATATGTTCCTTGAACTCCAGAGGTCAATACACATTTATCAAGCATACAGTCAGCCCTCTTGGTAAAGCTGAGTAATGAAAAAGACTGTGTGGTTAGTTAGTTGAAAACATAAAAGACGGTAATTAAAATACATTTATTGAAAGACAATAAGCATTTCGAACCCATTCCTTTGCCAGCATTCCAGCACCTATTAAGCTTGATAAGATTGTGTGGTTATTGTACCGGTTTAGTGCTGATATGAACATCCTGCTGGAACATTCAAGCATGACCTAGATTCTGGACAGATAGACCTAAAATCCCACAGCCTTCTCAAGCACTAATAAAAATATTTAAAAGTATTTTTTTAAGGGAAGTTTGTCTCAGATAAGGTAAAAATGTTAAAACCATATAAAGTATATCTGTTGATGCAGATAAGGAAATCCCAGAAACTTGAATCAGTTCATCTAGACACAAGGTTTTCTCAGTAGTCCCAGTTTATCTGCTGCGAGTGGTAATGACGGAAACACCCAGAAGTTGAATCTGTTCATCTGGACATAAGGTTTTGTGGGAGAAACGTTTCGTCACTCATCTAAGTGACTTCTTCAGTCTCAGCTAGTTGGAAAACCTCTCCAAGCTCATATACAGCAAATTTGCATAATGACCGATATCAGCACCACTGCATAACAATGGGACCGGTGATCAGTTTAATATGCAGATTGCCGTGCCCATTAATTTCAATGGCCACATGTGCCATTCACACAGGATTGGGGAATAGCCACATTGTAAGATGGTGAGAGGTGTACTCTCGGTTGGTCCTGGGTAAATGTGGTTATCCTAACTGGGCTTTCATCAAAACCAGTAAGATACTGGTGTCAGTCATTATGCAAATGTTTTGTGTAGAGGATTGGGGAAGGTTTCCAACTAGCTGAGACTGAAGAAGTCACTTAGATGAGTGACAAAACGTTTCTCCCATGAAAACCTTGTGTCCAGATGAACTGAGTCCACTATTTACATTTACATTTGTGTCATTTAGCAGACGCTTTTATCCAGAGCGATTTAAATTTGACACAGTCTTACAATCCAAGCAATTGTGGGTTAAGGGCCTTGCTCAAGGACCCAACAGTGGCAGCTTGGCAGAGGTGGGATTTGAACCCTGGACCTTCTGGCCCACAGTCCAGTACCTTAACCGCTAGGCTACCACAGTCCCCTAACTTATTGGGACTCCGGAAGCTCTGAGGCGGCATGTACAGTTAGCAGCACTGGTGACTTTAGGAGCGGTGGCAGAGGAGGCCAAGTGAGCATGGTTCACAAGTCTACTTCTTCAGTTATGCTGCTGACGAGGATGTCAGCCGGACAAGGTATTGTCGTGTGTTGGAAATGCAAGAAGCCTGGTCATCTTCGGCGAGAGCCAGTTTTCAGCGACAACGGGGCCAGTGTGTGAGGGAAGCCCAGGCCCACACCGCAGTGGAATGACATTATTTTGGTGTTTGAGAAGGATTGGCCGCTTACAAACATGGTGTAGCATCACATCGACACAAATACTGCCACTCTAATACGCTCGCCTTTTCCCATCACACTATCTGTTAAATAGTCCTTGTCAGGGTTAAAAATGCTGTCTGTGACACTGGCTGTTTAATAAAGATGTGCATTATGAGCAAATTTCCTGTCTCCAATGCTTCATCCTCAAATACTATAGTATCATGTCATGGTTCCAGTAATGTTGAAATCTGGAGAATCCATTTTTTGTTTACATGTTTTTGCTATCTTGTTGAATGAATACATGATCCATCTATACCAGAGTCTTAACCTCTTAGAAGAATCAATAAAGTTTTAGGCTGAAATATCTGGGTACATGAGAATTCATGGTGCTTACAGTGTCCTGCAATGGACTGGTTTCCCAGGAGCATTTTATCTGTGCCCAGTGAGTTCCAGGATAGGATCCAAAATGCAAACTTCCTTCTATCTGCTGCTTTTTATACTTTACATGTAAAGCATTTATCAGCTGCCCTAATGCAGAGTGACTTACAGAAGTGCTTTGTGTTCTTCTTAATAGACTTTACCTCATGCTTGTACAAATAGGCAACAGCCCAAGAACACAATCCAACTAAAACCATTAGAATTTGATGTAGGTAAAACAGCAAGCATAGTAATAAAATAGAGAAACTATAGCAGAGGAATTTATTTACTGTAAATGTGCAAAGGTGCAATTGCAGTTCTGCTTAAGTGCTCAAAGAAAAGGTGAGTCTGTAGTTGCTAGGTGCTTGAAGGCAGCAAGAGACTTGAGCTTTACACAGCCAACACCCTGTGGGATAATCAAAAGGTAACCACACCTAATGGAATGGAAAATACCACTAATGATAAAGGTAGGGTACATTTAGTTCAGATAAGGCTGGTTGTTGGAGCTGGCTAGTTGGGATTATGACGAGTCTGCCTAGGTAACATAGTGGTGTTCTATTGTGGTAAAGGAACTTTTTCTAAGCTAATCTGCACTGTTATTACGTTTCTGTTGATAACTGCTTTGTAGGCTTGTGAGATTGGTTGAGTGTTCAGGTCATTGGACTTCATTCCATCACCAGATGCCAGAAATGAGAAGAGTCTTGATGCTTGTCATCCTTTGATCATTTGGATGGTGTCTCCAGCTGAGCCATGCTCGAGTCTCAAAATGTACAAATTACAGAGCGGAGTCTGATTAAAGACATTAAGTAGGAAGGAATTGGTCAATTTTTAGCCTTGTAGGTGAGGATCAACGAAGGGACCAAAGCAGTGGGAATGACATCACTATGAGTAGTTGATTACCAGACGCTGCTTCATTTTGAATCCATTGCAGAGTTTTGATTGCATGCAAGGGAAGCACTGAGGGGACATTTCAGTAGCCTAATTGGTGCCAGAGATAGGTGAATCTAAAACCTGTCTACTTTCAATGCAGTACACTGAAATGGTATTTACACCTTTTATAGTGCACTACATATGGCTACTTACTTTAGAATCCAAACTAAAAAGTGTTTTCTTGAATTCTTGGAGGATGTAATATAAGAGTTATCCAGGGTGATGACAAGTTTACTGATGCGTAGTGAAGCTCTGGCTCTTTAAGTTTGGGTGGCCATCAGTAAAATACTTCTTTCATGCATCATAACAGCTCGGCTTTAAACAGACATTACCTAAGAATTAACAAGACAACTAATATAATCAGCTGTTGTTCTTCAGGTTAGCCTTTGCCTACCATACCATCATCCACTGTGATGGGACCGCATGCGCTGATGTCCACTTGGTGAACTGATTTTCTACATATGTGACACCTGTGAAGATCCAAGGGAGACATAACAAGCGTCATGTTTTATAAAAGTCACTCTTGGATTCAGTCAAGTTCCAATATGCATAACTACTGCCCCATAGCGGCCATTTTTCAGATGGTCAGTTTCTGAATCGCTTGATTTGACAAGAGCACAAACTGGGTAACTACCTGCTTCCTTGTAATATAGCGGACTGCTGTGTAACGTATAGTACATGCTCTGCTTAGGAAGCAAGATCACTACATGCACCCTTAATGATGACACAACCCAAACAAGCACTCAGTATCATGGAGTGGTGACACATGGGTAACTAGTCAGACCCATTATTTACATTTTTTTTTTTTTTTTAGAGATTTTTGGTTCATATAACTTTTGAATACTTTAGACACCAGTAGCACAATGTACAGTAATTAGGCTACATCAGAAGCATTTAGTGGGGCATGAAATTTGATGGGCGGGGCTTTCCCCCATCAAACAAGCCAATGACAGCCTGAGAATCCCCCTATCGACCACCCCTCTCTGAAACAGAGATAATAGTGTCTGCATGTGATGCCCAACCTGTATGGAAGGCACCACCATCAACCAAATTACACCCACTTCTTTTGAATAGACTACTCCACTGCTATGCCTGCTTAATGTCACTGAACCTAACCCCTTCAGCAAGGTGTTTTTACCATACCATTTCTACAGCACATAAGACTGCAAGCAGCTTTGAAGGCGCTATTTAGCCAACTACACAGGCTTCTTTGTACATGGTTCTCATGATGGGTAACAAAAACCACAGGGAGCACCAACAGTAATTAAAACTTACATTTTTTAACCACCTTAGTACAGAGCTTTTTTTTCTCACCTTCTGGAGTTTGGACAGAAGCTGTTTTAAACATCATCTGACAACTGCTAATGCAAATACCAAGACTTTACTAGCAGACATCTACAATGATATCACAATGCATAAAGCTGAGCTAAATCACACTCAAGCAAGAATATGAAAATGACAAAACAGTCACAACCACGGGGCACACGCAATAAGATTATTTATGATATTGTACATTCTGAATTTATAACAAACAATAGCAAAAGAATATTAGTAAGATGTACTGTATTCAAAAAATCTGTTCTAAGACAAAACCAAAGAACCAATCACTCAACTTCTGGTCCAACTAGAGATCAGAAGATGAGATGAGGAATGGTGGGCCATGATGATGGAGCTGCTTCACGAGTTGAGGCATGAGTTTTTTCCAGACATACTGACAGAGAGGGAGAGCAAGAGGGAGAGAGAGGGAGGGGGGAAATGCACGTGTATGACTTCAAGGACGACTGAGATAAGGTGGAGAGAGAAAAGAATGAACAGATGAATACGGATGGGAAAAGAAAGAGAGCTAAGGAATGACAGGCTGTTTGTGTGTGAGTGAGTTTGCAGTAGAATACAGTCTCAGTTGTTGTAAATCTGTCCCTCAGGTGGCTGTGGCAGCTTCATGTTCTCTTTGCACATCATGAGTCGTCTGAGCTCCTGCAGCACCACTCGGATACTGTAAGAGTCCTGCCACTTGGCCAAAGACGACACTGCCCTTGGCTCCACCTAAACACACAGACAGACGCACACACGTACACACACGACTTTCATTTTGAGATGTGGGCCGGTTTAACAATGGCTGATCTGTCTCTAAGCACGGAAAAGCGTTTGCCCCTTCCTGATTTCCTATTTTTTTATTTATTTTTTCTTTGCATGTTTGTCACACTTAAGTGTTTCGGAACATCAAACCAATTTAAATATTAGTCAAAGACAACACTAGTTAACACAAAATGCAGCTTTTAAATGAAGGTGTTTATTATTAAGGGAGAAAAAATCCAAACCTACATGGCCCCATGTGAAAAAGTGTTTGCCCCCTAAACCTAATAACTGGTTGGGCCACCGTTAGCTACAAACAACTGCAACCAAATAGGAAATCAGGAAAGGGGCAAACACTTTTTCACACCACTGTAGGTAATAAACCAGAGTATTTCGCTGTTGCAAATAAATCCATAAACCTAAAAACAGCAACATGCACACGTTCTCTAATTCGGCTCTTATCATTTGTTCGGTACTCGGCACACTTGCTTAAACTTGTACGAGTCGAGCCACGTACTTGTTTCAGCCAAAACTCGATTCATGATTCACGATCCAGTACAGTGATTCAGTGGCTCAGATTCACAAGAGCCGGTGAAGTGAATCTCAGCTATTGCTTAGTGAAGATCTCTGCTACTCATCATGTTTTTCTTTCCTTTTATATCTACACTACCATATTCTTAGTGCAAACATGATTCCATGGGTCCTAAAAAGGGTTGTAATGACTGCCTACCAAAAAGGAAACAGGAAGTTAATACTCCAAGACACACAGATCGCCTGCAGTTAGCATTAGCAGCTATGCGAGCGCCCAGAGATCACCAATAAAGCAAGTGTTTATACTTTTCACTTTCAATCCATTACTCACTAAATTATGAGATTTTAACACTATTAAAAAGCTTTGTGTTGATAATTTTGGCCAACTGTAGGTTAATGTGAGTGTTTTATACATTAACTTATCATTACTTTTCATAGGCTCCGCTATGATTCCAAACACTCGTTAATCTCCTTGGTTCATGCTACATTTAACTTATGATGGATTTGTCGAGAACATATCCTCATCGTAAATCAGGAAGCACCTGTATAATACAACACCATTAACACATATGATGCCTTATACAGTGTGTATTTTCTGGGACTGTGAAATGGATTCATTCAATTTTCATTGTTCTTTATGGGAAAACTTTGCTCAGTATGCATCGTTTTTGGCTCCCGACAAGCCTTCTGGAACGAATTAATGACGAAAAATAAGGTACCACTGTATGTGTCTGTGTATGTACACGCGTGGAGAAAAATTGTCTTTAACTCTTCTGCTAAAGAACGAAAAACCCACAAAGGTCACTGAAATAACTTGAAACTGGCAAAGGTAAAAATAGATCAAACTTCATGAAAATCAACTAATGAAAAATCAGGTATTGCTTTTGAATTGCGGTTTGAATTGTGGATGAACAGAATAATAAAAATAAAAAAGACTATTGAAACTGGCCTGGACAAAAATGATGGTACCCCTAGAAAAGATTAAAAATAATTTGACCATAGGGGCATATTAAACTAAGGTGTGCCCTGTAATTAGCATTACAGATGTCTTCAAACTTGTAATCAGTTAGTCTGCCTATTTAAAGGGTGAAAAGTAGTCCCTGTGCTGTTTGGTATCATGGTCTGTACCACACTGAAGATGGACCACAGAAAGCTAAGAAGTTGTTCCTTCAGGAGATTAGAAAGAAAATTATAGACAAACATGTTAAAGCTATAAGACCATCTCCAAGCAACTTGATGTTCCTGTTACTACAGCTGCACATGTTATTCAGAAGTTTAAGGTCTACAGGACTGTAGCCAACCTTCCTGGACATGGCTGCAAGAGGAAAATTGATGACAAATTGAAGAGACGGATAATATAAATGGTAAGAGCCCAGAACAACTTCCAAATATATTATAGGTGAACTCCAAGGTCAAGGTACATCCTTGTCAGATCGCACCATAAGTTGCTGTTTTAGCCAAAGTGCACTTCATGAAAGACGACCCAGGAGGAAACCAAATTTGAAAGCAAATTTGCTGCTTTGCTGCATCTGGCACAGCGTGTCTGGAATCTGTGCAGGGTACAATGAAATCTCAAGACTATCAAGGCATTCTGGAGCAAAATATGCTGCCCAGTGTCAGAAAGCCTGGTCTCAGTTGCAAGTCATGGGTCCTTCAACTAGATTCCACAGAACTAATGAAAAACCTGCTCCCTCCATGTGCTGCCTGACAAACGAGGAGGGTACAAAGGACCGACCCACTCTGGACTATTGGTTTAATCATCGGTCTGTCAGGGTAAACCCAAGCTCTGTGAGGGAATAGTGAAATTTGGGATGGCACATCAAGTAATAAAATGTGTTTAGCATGATGGTCCTCATCTCTATGTTAAGGCGGATTGTAAGTGAATGAAAAGTAAATAATTCACATTTGGTCACTTAGCAGACGCTCTTATCCAACTGATACAATCTTGCAAGGTACGTTCCAGGCAAGTGGGGGTTAAGAGCCTTGCCCAAGAATGCCACTTTGGCAGTACTGAGACTTCTGATCAATAGTCCAGTACCTTAACCAGTGAACCACCACAGTCCCACATTGTGTGAGGACTGGTCTTTCATGCACAATCATCTGACTGGGTGCAAATACTCATGTTAAGTCTGCAAGAAAGCTAAATGTAAAACTTACCACCCCGCTGGAGTTGTGTACTCCATTCAAGTTTATCTTTGTCACAAATCGCACAAATGGAGGAGTTTCAGGATATCTGGGCCCACATTCCACTCGCAGACTGTACATCCTGTTCTCGTATATGGTCTAAAAAAAATAAATAAATAAAAAAGGTCACAATTAATCAAGCGCAAAATTTTAAGGTTGTAAAAGGAAATTAATCAGGAAGCCAAGCATGAACGCTATGATTATATATAGAACATTAAAAAACAGCATTTAACCAAGCAGTGCAATCCTAGCCCCACCAAAGAAACCAAACACCATCTGGTATATACACTCACTCAACAATTACTAGGAACACCTGTACTCCTACTCGTTCAAGCAAATATCTAATCAGCCAAATGTGTGGCAGCATTGCAATGCGTGAAATCATGCAGACACGGCTCAGAAACTTTAGATAATGTTCATGTCTATCATAAAGGGAAAAAATGTGATCTCTGTTATTTTGACAGTGGCAATACTGTTGCCTCACAGAGCATTTATATAACACCTGATCTCCTGGGATTCTCATGCACAACAGTCTCTAGCATTTACAGGGAGTGGTGTAATCAAGAAAAAACATCCCAAGAACAGCAGTGCAGCAGACAGAATCGCCTTGTTGATGAGAGGTGTCAACAGGGAATGGCCAGACTGGTTTGATTTGTCAAAAGGGCTATGCCAACTCAGATAACCACTTTGTACAACTGCGGTGAGCAGAAGGTCTCAGAATGCACAATATATTGATCTTTGAGGTGGATGTGCTACAAAGGAGAGGCAAATTTTTGCAAATTTGTTGAAAGGAAAGCCTAAAATACTGCACTGACATAAGTATTGAGATCCTTTACTCAGTACTTCATTGAAACACCTTTAGCAGCAATTACAAACTTCAGTGTTCTAGGGAATGATGCCACAAAGTTTGCATCATGATGCCACACCTGGATTTGGGGATTTTCTGCAAGTTTTCAAGTCATGGCTCTTGCTGAGTCACTCAAGGAAATTCACAGAGTTGTCCCCAAGTAACACCTGTATTGTCTTGCCTGTGTGCTTAGGGTCCTTTTCTTGTTGGAAACTGAACATTTCGGCCCAGTCTGAGATGCCGAGTGCACTGAATCAGTTTTCAAGAATATCTCTGTACTTTGCTCCATTAAGCTTTCCCTCAACCCTGACCAGTCTCCCTGTCCCAGCCGCTGAAATACACAATCACAGCATGACGGTGCCACCCCCATGCTTCACTGTAGGGATAATATTGGGTAGATCATGAGCAGTTCCTGGTTTCCTCCAGACATGACACTTAGAATTGTGGCCATATGTTGTTTCTTACATTCTGAAAGTGCTTTTGGTGGTTTTTTTGCAAACTCCAGGCAGTCTTTTATGTCTTTAACTGAGGAGAGGCTCAGTTTGGTGGAGAGCCCAGTTTGGTGGAGTGCTGCAGTGATGGCTGACCTTCTGGAAGTTTCTCCCATCTGCACACAGGATCTTTGGAGCTCGGCCAGAGTGACCACTGGGTCATTCTCCACCAAATACTTAGTTTGGTGGGACAGCCAGCTCAATATGGAGTCTTGGTCGTTCCAAACTTCTTCAATTTAAGCATTATAAAGGCCACTGTGCTCTTGGGATCTTTCAGTGCAACAGAATTGTTTTAGTCCTTTCCAGATCTGTTCTTGCACACAATCTTGTCTGAGCTATACAGGCAGTTCTTTCCTCCTCATGGCTTGGTTTTGGCTCTGATATGCATTGTTAGTTGTGAGACCTTACATAGACAGGTGGGTGTCTTTCCAAATCATGTCCAGTCAACTGAATTTACCACAGGTAGACTCTAATCAAGGTGTAGAAACATCTCAAAGATGATCAAGAGAAATGAGAGGCCGAAAGCAGATGGGATACAGCAGCAGAATTCCACACCAGGTGACTCCTGACAGCTAAGAACAGGCAACCGAGGGTACAATTCGCAAGGGCTCAGCAAAATTGGACAAAAAAGTTTTCTTTCTGATATGTCTTGATTTCTGCTGTGACATTTGAATGGTAAATAACATGAAAGCATGGTTCCGTCATACCTTGTATTACTGGTTCAGGCAAGTGGTGGTGGTGTAATTCTGTGGGGGATATTTTCTTGGCACATTTTGGGCTCCTTAATACCAATTGAGCATTGTTTAAAAACCACAGCCTACCTGAGTATTGTTGCTGACCATGTCCATCCCTTTTTAACCACAGTGTATTGTCTGATGGCTACATCCAGCAGGATAATGTGCCATGTCACAAAGCTCAAAACATCTCGAATTGCTTTCTTGAACACGAGTTCACTGTACTCAAATGACTTCCACAGTAATCAGATCTCAATCCAATAGGGCACCTTTGGCACGTGGTGGAATGGGAGATCCGCATCATGGATGTGCAGCCGCCAAATATGCAGCAACTGCATGATTCTACTATGTCAATATGGACCAAAGTATCTGAGGAGTGTTCCCAGCACCTTGTTGGATTTATGTAATGATGAATTAAGGCAGATAGAAATGCAAAGGGGGTCCAACCCAGTACTAGCAAGAAGTACCTAATAAAGTGGCTGCTGAGTGTGTGGCTTAGAAACACCCTACTGTCCAAACATCTATCCATAGGCATCAAAGGATCCAGTGTGTGCCAAGGAAACATTTCCCACCTCCGGCCTCTTCTATTGTTGACATTCGCCAAGAAATGCTGCTTACGCCAGATTATGACCATTCCATCAGCATGGTACAACAGAAATCTGAATTATTCTGACCGGGGAATGTTTTTCCACTGCTCAGTGATCCAATTTTTGTCCATTACAGTCTTACCTTTCAGTTATGACAGCATGATCATACGATGTTATAGCCCATCCGTGCTAAGGAACAACATGTTGTGCACTTGGACATGCTATTTGGTTCACCAGCATTGTATTTGCTGGCAAATTGCTTGACTGTGCACTCGCAACAATTCATGACATCCTCCTAAGACCCCTTTTGTCAGCAATTTGTTTACCTCCAATGGATCCCCTTTCACTGGATGGTTTCCTCAATCACACAATTCTCAGTCTACTCTCTGCATCACTGCATGAGAAAACCCTACAAGGATGGCAGTTTTTGAGATACAGGCTCCAGCTAGTCCCATTCTAATGTAGATTTACACCTAAACTGATCCACAGAAAACTTGCTCACTTGATTCTATGCTGCACTCCAGGGTCACGTGTCTAATTTCCATACAATCATGAAAGGGCAGGTGTCACTTATAAAGTGGCCAGAGTATACACAGCACTATTAGCCTTTATGTTACAGAATTGGTAACAGCAGTAAACTTCTTTAAAAAATTCAGACACTTCCCTAAACAAATTTCTCATTTTTGTGAAACAGCAAATTGCACCACATGAGCACACCAACACAATGCATTGCATGACACACAAGATAACAGATTTCACATGAGGTTTGTTATGCAAGGACCTAATAAAATGAATTCTGTGTATTAAAAAAATACCAGGGACCTTTCGTTACCAATGCAAATATTTAGTTTTTGAAATTTGCTAGTGATTTTTAGTACCATATTCAGTGTAAACCTGTCATGAGTCTGAAAGAGCCTATATATGTTTCACATATACATCTTTTTAAATAAACCAAGCACAATGAATTTGTTTAGGAGGTGCTTTTCTTTAGCAAGGACTGGGCCATTGAAGGGATAATTCAAGCTGCCCCAACAGTAAAAAATAAAAATAAAAAAAACACCAGTGTAGTGAATTAAGTATATGCACGCCTTTGAGAGGTCAAGTCAGACTCCTGACCTAAATCCAATAGAAAATCTGTAGGCAGGCTTGAAGAGAGGAGAATATTGCCATTCACCACAAAATTTGACTGAACTCACAAATCTGCATGGAAGAATGGGCAGAGATTACCCAATGGAGGTATGCAAAGCTGGCAGAAACGTATCTAAACAAACCAATGAATGCAATTAAAGCAAAAGGTGACTACAAAGGACTGATCACCATTCCAACCACGTTATTCTAGTTTTTTATTGTGTATTCATTTTCCGAAATGTTGCTCATTCTTGTTACCTGAATGTTGAAAGGAAAAGTGTATAAATAAAGCTGGTAAAGATACTTTAATGGGCTTTGACTTCAGGCAAGATTTCAAGAAGTATGATTATTTTCAATAGGCACTGTATGACCTGACAGACGTCAAATCACTTTATGTTCACAGAAATCAGGAAACGACTATAAAATTGCTACACACCAGCTAGATACAGATAAAAGGATAAAATTTCTCTAAGAATCACATGATGATGATTACAGAGGATAGCTGCATTTTGGAGTCACCAACTCTACAACGCCATCTCCAACATAAACATTAGGCAATGTGAGAGAGGATTTTAGTTGCTTACAAGTTACCCTGGTTCAATAGAACCCTATCAAGGGAATCAAGGTGTGGATTTAATAGAGATGACAAGTGTAAACTTGTAACTAATGTAACCAATTTGACCTTATGTGGCCTTCTAAAGCTACCAGATCTAGGACATTTCAAGAAAGAAACACGATGGGGCATTTGGGTGATGCACACTAATACGCTGCAACAGCGACCCCAAGCCAGCAATGCGATAGACTTTCATCTCTCATACTCTCAGGTGTAGTCCTCTGTGGGGATAGACATTGAAGCCATTGTGACCCTAACCATAACAGCAGGATTAAAACGTGTGGAGGACAAAAAAGAACTTGCTGATTGCTGTCCAGTAGAACAGCCATTCAAACACTATTACGCTCCATCCATAAGCTGTGTTCAGTACTTTTTGTACCCTGACAAGGATGGTAATTAAATTTAGGTAATTAGGTACAGTAAATCGTTGATTTAATAACTGTACCATGACACGCCTTACCATCATCCGGAAAAGTGTTTTACATACACTGAGCATCCTGCCTCAACAGTCTGTGTGTGTCAAGCTAACTGATTGAATGCATGCGTGCATTACCCGTGGTGGGCCAATGATCATGCCTCTCCAGCGTGTGAGGGTCATGTCATCATCGTCCTCCAACCCCCAGCTCACGGTTCCATCCCCCACTCCTTTCTGGCCCTCTTCCAGCTCTTCCAGCAGACGGAAGTTCCGCGGCACCTTCACGCCTGGCCATGAACACACACAACCTTATGTAAGACTTAATCACAACCAGACTTGCTATATATAGTAAAACACACATACGCTTAATATGAGTTTACAACATTTAGAACGTTTAAAACACTGCCAGATGTGCCGCACAACCAGTTCGGAGTACCTGCAGTCTTTTGTGTATTACATTCCACATCAAGTAGCCTTTAAAATTCAGCCTACACCACTGCACGCTTATCTCAAGGAGTTCCAGAAGTTGAATCTGTTCATCTGGACATAAGGACCTTATGTGGACCTTATGTCCAGATGAACAGATTCAACTTCTGGGATTTTCTTACCTGGATTATTGAGCATGCATCAAGACTTCTCTCAAGGAGAACATTTTAAAACTTGAACCACATTACATTTACATTTACAGCATTTAGCAGACGCCCTTATCCAGAGCGACTTACAATTGATACAGTCTTACAATCCAAGCAATTCTGGGTTAAGGGCCTTGTTCAAAGACCAAACAGTGGCAGCTTGGCAGAGGTGGGATTTGAACCCTGGACCTTTTGGTCCATAGTCCAGTACCATACCCGCTAGGCTACCACAGACCCCCACATTACACGATCTGCTCCTGCAACATGATTCGTAGGTTCAACAAACAGCGGCCTGGCCTCACTGAGCAGATTCTATGATAACTAAGTTCACGCTGCCTGAAACCTGGAATCCTGCCATGCAAGGTTATGCTTTTGCAGACACAGCCCAGTAGCAGTGTTTTTGTTCCTATCTCTCTGTTGGTGCAGGTGTGCCAGTTAACACAATTACTCAGAGGACCTTCACTATTTTTCAAGGGCAACTGTTCTGAGAAAGCCAAATACATGATGTATTTGTCATGGTGCAGTTCATTCATCTCTTTCATTCCATGCAAGCTTGCACAAGCATCTCTAGAAGGCTCAGATACCAAGTGCATTACCTTCAGCCTTTCATGCATCAAATCTCAATTTCAGTTCTGTAAAGCCAAGAGTCTACACTTTCATTTTAAACTACACGTCACATTCAGTGCTACAGGATGCAACGACGTCCATTTCCTTGATGCACATTTTGATGCACCTTCTACAGAAATTGGCTGCACAGTATTTCACATCGACATTCGTATTAATCTGTACTTGCAATAGTCCCGCTGCAAAAGTAAAACAAGGTTGCTTTGTCAAGTAATAGACAAACCTAAAATGGACCCAATTTTCATCCCTAACTCTAAAAAGAAACCAGTTAAGAAGCATCCTTTTCAAAAGCAAAAGAAGATTTGGTGGAATGTCATGAATTTAACCTTACTGATTTTGCTTGGGCATAGTTTGGATGCATTAGATATTATTCACAGTACACAAATACACTCACCAATTACTTTATTAGGAACACCGCATTGTTTCTATACTCATTGTCCATTTGATCAGTTTCACTTTGTAGTTTCATTATTACAGACTGTAGTCCATCTGTTTCTCTACATACTTATTTAGTCCCCATTACTCTGTTCTTTAATGGTCAGGACCCCCACAGGACCAGCACAAATCAGGTACAATTTGGGTGGTGAATCATTCTCAGCACTGAAGTGACACTGATGTGGCGGTGGTGTGGATCAGACACAGCAGTGCTGCTGGAGTTTTCAAGCAGTATGTTGACTCAAGGCAACACACACACTCCAGACACATATACCGTATTGCGCCACCTTATAGATGTAAACTCAAACAGTAGTTCTGTAGTTGCACAGTTTGTGTTAGTCATCGTCTAATCCTTCGTCAGTGCTCACAATGTTGCAAACAGGATGCTGGTGAATAGACATTTTTGGTTGGTGGACCATTTTCAATCCAGCAGAACTGTTGTGTCTAATGGAATCATACCAGCAAAACACACCAACACCACCACACAAGTTTCACTACGGAGCTGAGAATGATCCACCACCCAAATGGTGCCTGATCTGTGGGGGTCCTGACCATTAGAGAACAGAGTAAAGTGGACTAACAAAGTATGTAGAGAAATGGATAGACTACAGTCTGTAATAGCAGAACTAGAGTGATTCTATATGGTAAGTGAAACCGATAAAATGAACAATAAGTGTAGAAACAAGGAGGTCTACCTAACAAAGTAATCAGTGAGTGTATAGCTGTTTTAGCCAGGGGAAAAAAAACAAGTATAATCCTGTTTACAAGTCTGCTTATTGCTTTGTGATGTTTCTGAAGATTTTTTTGACTGATTCTTGCTCAAACACATACTGATTTGTAACAATACCAGGGATGCCAAAATAAACACTTTAAAAAACAATGAATTACACTTTCACACTTGGCATTATAGGCTGTGTACAAAATGGTCCCCAAATTACTATTCCTAATCTGTATGTTCAAAAACCTACCATATATAGCAACTATTAGCCTACAGAGAACAAAGCTATGAACAATTTCTGACACTCTTATACGGACTTACTCATTACTGTGCGATGGCATCACATGAGTCCTGTGTGGTTTGACAACATGCCTGGCACACAAGATAAATAATGAAAGTGCCTAATAAAATTAATGCTTCGCATTACAAAGGTATGTCCCAATACTTGAGTGTTTTTAGTGTATTGATTACTGCTTATATTGACCACTCATTTCTGCATAATGCTATTTAAATTTTGCACTTTTGTAGTGCAAAAATTAGCAAATAAAAATATGATTAATCACGATTAAATTTATGTGAATAATTTTTTACTTTGACAGCACTAAAAATATACTCTCATAGTCCTTGGTGTATATTATGCCACATATATGTTAAACACAGCAGGGTTAAGATTATCAAATTATCAAAGGCTATTCATGACAGTTGATGTTCATCCGCTTCAGCTTCACTCAAGCTGCTTCCGTCATCAGCTCCAGCCCCATCATATCCGGGCCACACCAGAGGACAGTAACCCTCACCCTCCTCCGGTTATCTGGGGTTGAAGTTCCGCCAATGACTTTCCTGCTTAGACTCAGGATCCTAGAGTGACTCTGTATCGGACTACTTAATGCCGATGCACATATTTCACATTTTATTTGAACTATGATTCCATGACTTTAGTTTATCATCTACGCCGCCCAAGGAGGTTGGGTTCCTTTTTGAATCTTGGTCCTCCCAAGGTTTCTTCCTCATAACACTTAGGGACTTTGTCCTTGACACTGTTGCCTTAGGGTTGCTCAATTTGGGATTGGACGTAGATGTTATGAGATAATCTAAACTTGTAAAGTTGCTTTGAGACAATGCTCCATTGTAAAAAGCGCTATAGAAATAAATCTGACTTGACATGACAGGAGCAAGGTTACATTGATACTAGTCAGACACATTCATTCTGGGCAATTCAGAGCAACCAATTAACCTAATGCATGTCTTTGGTTTGTTTATCTGAATGTTTTTTATGCCGCTATCAGCATGAACGACCATTTTTTTGGCAACGGACACAAGGTTAGACTAAGGTCAGGCCAATTTAGCATAATCAATTAACCTAGTGCAAGTGTCTCATTTTTAAACAACACAGAAAATTCATTTCATTCCCCCAGAGAAGTATGGTTAAGTACATTTACATTTACAGCATTTAGCAGACGCCCTTATCCAGAGCGACTTACAATTGACACAGTCTTACAATCCAAGCAATTGTGGGTTAAGGGCCTTGCTCAAGGACCCAACAGTGGCAGCTTGGCAGAGACCTTCTGGTCCATAGTCCAGTACCTTACCCGCTAGGCTACCACAGTACCAAGTAAGTTCGTTATATTCTTTGTTGAGTAATACTGTTGTGAAGAGCGCGCTAACCACTTGTGTCACCGTGCCTCCATTTACAGGGCGTGTACACAGCAATGTGGCTTTTTCCAAATACTCTACAGACCTAATCTTAGGCTAAAAAAGGACATTCAGTGCAGATTCTCTATTGCGCAATTCATCCAATAGCTCGAGTGGCTAGATTCATATCACAGAGTGAATATACATATTTCAGTGGCACACCAGCTCGCGAGTTTGGCTTCTGCCCTATATTGATTCTCAGTCGAGTGACGAAATACATGCATCCAAGCCGCATTACTGGATGCATCTAAGCCTTCTAAAATGCAGGCGAGGTTGGGCAGGAAATGCTGAGTAAGAAGAAGGGGAAAGAATTTGCTGAATCCAACTTTTAACAACTGGGAAATGATGTCATGTTACCTGTGTTTATTTCTCTCAAACCAGATCAGATTCATAATGTCCTGTAAATGGATGACATTCAGCCTTTGGGGGTGGAATATGTCAGACTTCCTTTCACCTTGCAGGACTATGTTTAGTATTTTGTAAGGATTTTTTCTCTTTAGGCCAAACAATCAATGACACTGCATAAATGGTGCCATACTTCTGTATCATGAAAGATGCAGCCTGTGCTGTTCATGGGCCATTTTAATTAGTACTAATGAAAATGACTTGCCAAAATCCTGCATATTGACGAACTTGCTGAATCATGCTTAACAAAATCAGATCCATTTCTCTCTTTGTAGAAAATGAAACTATAGCAGACAGACTTCTGATTTTAGGACTGTGGGAGTGCCATCACATTCATTTCACAGTGTCACTTCAGTGTGAGCAACGCCTGACTTCCTGTGTGTTTAGGGAAAAGGATATGCGCGAAATGTATTTGAAAGCAGATGACTAAGGCTGACTACATCTTGGGAAAAACCTAAGCTCTAGTCTGCCTTATGACTGCATTTTTATGAACATGGTATTCGATTTGATGAACGAACACATCAGCCATGCTTTCATCAATGACATTGCAAAAATATTGACGCTGCATGATTGAGGCAGGCTGTGCAGTTTGTCGACTTTATTATTACGAGCAATTAAAATTCTTGTTCACACCCTAATTATGTACGAAAAAACGCGATTAGAGGGTATCCGATGCAACGCTCGGCTTCACTCCCTTGAAGATAATGGAGCAGGATTTTAATTTGTGCAACAACGAAGCTTAGAGACAAAAGCCGCTGAATAAATAAACCAACGACAGCTCATTTCAACGGCGATTACAATTAGCTGACACAACCACTCGTCAACTTAACGGAGAAGCCGTTGCAGGACTTAAGTCAATCTGTAATTAAACACTTTTAAACAACTGTCTGAATAGGGTGAGGGGTAAAGGAGAGGGGAAACAGCAACGTGACTTGTTATTGTTAATAACGCTAATTCAGACGCGCTGCTGTTAGCCGGTAGCATTGCTAACACCAGCAAAGTGCGCTTCTGTTCTCGTCAATATTAGCTTGCGTACAACTAAATTTGTGTCTTCAAACTACGCGCAGATTTACCTTCTTTGCCCTTATCAGTTTCAGCCTAAACAGCAATATATTGTTCTAAAAAAACAGCGCTAACACATTATGGAAATGACTTACCTGATCCGGCGGCGACCGCCATCTTGGAAGCATACAGCGAGTGCGCGCTCGCCTCGTGAACGCGCGCCAGACGTGCACAACGCGCGTTCACCACAAACGCTACATTCACTTTGAGGTGGTGGCTCAAACCGTAACCGTGTGAACAGCAAAAACACACATTAAATCATACAATTGAAGATCACTTATTAGGAATATCTCGTTGTTTCACTGTTCATTTTATTAGTTCTGCTTATGTAGTTTGTAGTTCTACAATTACAGACTGTAGTCTGTCTCTTTCTCTACATACTTTGGGGGACACACTGCTCACACCACCCACCCTAACACATTAGCTATATGATTAGTCATTTGTTTAATACAGCATGCCAAACGTATTATCCTTGATATGAATAGAAATTTACTATGAGTATGTTTTAAATTTAAATTATACTCAAGCCAGCAATGTATCATAGTATTACAGATAGCATGGCCAGTTTACCTCACTTGTAAATGTTTGAATAGTGGAGCTAGTATGCTAAAGGTACATGAACTGTATTTGCCATGTGTCAGACAGTAAAGTCATGCTGGAAAAACCAAGCTCAGAGACACACACCAGTGCGAGTCAGACTAAAGTTCTCTATTTACACAGTGCACTAATCCCATCTAGATTGTACCTTTTTAACTGTAAGACTCTAACAGTTTCTCTTACAGCTCTCACTCTGTGGCAGGGAGGCCAGTGTACTTTCTCCTGCAAGAATTATTAGGGAAACATTATACCTTCTCTTCAAACTTTCAGGTGAACACTTCCCTCTCCCTAAAGCTACACTTATGGTCCTCAAAGGACCACCACAGATCAGGTACTATTTGGGTGGATCATTCTCAGCACTGCAGTGACAGGTATGTGGTGGTGGTGTGTTAAAATAGTTCAGCAACCAAAAATGTCCACCCACCAGCATCCTGTAGGCAGCATCCTGTGAGCACTGATGATGGATAAGAGGATGACTAACGCAAACTGTGCAACAACAGATGAGTTACTATCTCTGCCTTTACATCTACAAGGTGGAGCAATAAGGTAGATGTGTCTAACAGAGTGCACAGTGAGTGAACACAGTGTTTAAAAACTCCAGCAGCACTGCTGTGTCTGATCCAATCATACCAGCAAACTACCACCACATCAGTGTCACTGCAGCGCAGAGAATGATCCACCACCCAAAGAATACCTGATTTGTGGGGTTCCTGATCATTAGAGAGCAGAGTAACTTGACTAACAAAGTATGTAGAGAAACAGATAAACTACAGTCTGTAATTGTAGCACTACAAAGTGAAGCTCTATGGTAAGTGGAAGTGATAAAGTGGATAATGAGTGTAGAAAGAAGGAAGTGTACCTAATAAAGTGACAAAACAGAAGTTAAATAAAAGTTTGAGCACCTATGGTTATCGGGAAAGAGCTTACCAGAAACCTTTGCATAATTCGGAAGTTTAATTAAGATACTTCCTGCTAATTGTACTCACTCATTACCCATATTCCAATATTCCATATTTCCACCTATTCCAATCCAGAGTTCTAGTGGGCCAGGGCCAATCAGTTAGCACAGAGTGCGACCAACGCCCACACTGTACCTCATACCTTTTGAGACAAGCTTGGCTCGAATGGACCCACCACTCAAGATTAAAGAAAGACAAGCATCAAGAGTCTTCTCTGTACTGAGACCCAGGTGGTGGAATGAACTTCCACTGAATGTCCGAATGGCAGAATCTCTTGCTGTCTTCAAACCGTGACTAAATATTCACCTCTTCACTTAAGAAAAGATTGAAACTTCACTTACATACAGTGGGGCAAAAAAGTATTTAGTCAGTCACTGATTGTACACTTCGACTATGAGAGACAAAATGAGAAACAAAATCCAGGGAATCACATTGAAGGATTTTTTAAACAATTTAATTGTAAATCATGGTGGAAAATAAGTATTTGGTCACCCACAAACAAGCAAGATTTCTGGCTCTCACAGATCTGTGACTTCTTCTTTAAGAAGCTCTTCTGTCCTCCACTTGCTACCTGTATTAATGGCACCTGCTTGACCTCGTTATCTCTATAAAATAAACCTGTCCACAGCCTCAAACAGTCAGACTCCAAGCTCAACCATGGCCAAGACCAAAGAGCTGTCAAAGGACACCAGGAAGAAAATTGTAGACCTGCACCAGGCTGGGAAGAGTGAATCTACAATAGGCAAGCAGGTTGGTGTGAATAAATCAACTGTGGGAGCAATTGTAAGACATACAAGACCAGTGATAATCTCCCTCGATCTGGGGCCCGACACAAGATCTCATCCCGTGGGGTCAAAATGATCATGAGGATGCTGAGCAAAAATCCCAGAACTACACAGAGGGACCTGATGAATGACCTGCAGAGAGCTGGGACCAAAGTAACAAAGGCTACCATCAGTAACACACTACGCCGAGAGGGATTCGGATCCTGCAGTGCCAGGCGTGTCCCCCTGCTTAAGCCAGTACCTGTCCAGGCCTGTGTCCCTGAAGTTTGCCAGAGAGCATAGGATGATCCAGAAGAGGATTGGGAAAATATCATGTGGTCAGAGAACCCGAATAGAACTGTTTGTAAAAACTTCAACTCGCGGTGTTTGGAGTAAGAAGACTTCCTGAGTTTGGCCATACCTACTTAAAGCATGGGGGTGAAAAAAAACAAACCTCATACTCTTTGGGGCTGTTTTTCTGCATAGAGGCCAAAGGGACGACTGATTCCGTGTTAAATGAAGAATAACTGGCCATGTCAAGTGTGAGATTTTAAGCCAAAACCTCCTTCCATCAGTGAGAGTATTGAAGATGGAAACGTGGCTGGGGGTCTTCCAGCATTACATGATCCCAACCGCACCGCTCTGGGCAACAAAGGAGTGGCTCCGTAAAAGGCATTTCAAAATCCCTGAGTGGCCTACTAGCAAGTCTCCGACCCAACCCATCGGAAGTTATAGCGGGATGAAAGTCCGTGTTGCCCCCAAAACAGTCCCTGCTCTAGAGGAGATCTGCATGGAGGAATGAGTCAAAATACCACTACAGTGTGTGCAAACCTGGTGAAGACGTTTGACCTCGTCATTGGCCAACAAGGTTATGTTTACGAGTATTGATTTAAGCAAATTTTTTTTGAACCAAATACTTATTTTCACCATAATTTACAATTAAATTCTTTTAAAAAATCCCTAAAAGTGATTTCCTTCCTGATGTTTTTTTCTCATTTGTCTCTCAAGTTGAAGTGTAAACTATGATGAAATTACAACCCTCTCTCAATCTTTCCTACGTTAGGAGAACTTGCACAATCAGTGACTGACTAAATACTTTTTTGCCCCCACTGTATTAATAATAAAAACCATCTCTGATGGTTTGTTGGATTTACCTTCATCAATTCCTTTCCTCACAGGATTTTAGTTTGGATTGTGTTTGTTGGGCTAATCAGTTTAGTTGCATTGGTAGAGGTAATGTCTACTAACCAAACACAAAGCACTTCTGTAAGTCACTCTGCATAGGGTGTCTTCTACATTCTGTCACCATTAAAGAAGAACTTCAGTCAAATTCACAGTACAGATCGAAACACACACTGGAACACTTTAGAGATGCCAATTGACCAACACAGTCTTTGAATGTGGGGAATAAATCTGAGCTCTCCCAACAAAGGAGAAGACTGTGTCACTGTGGTGCTACCTACTCTGCAATTTTATTTTCCAACTATTGGAACAAAATAAAATGGAGTAATTTAAAACAAGCATGTTTTGGTTTAATCATCACCTCTAAGCCACAATGTCAGTTTTCTAATCACAAAGATACTCATGGTTTTGAAGGGTTTTTTAACATCATGCTGAGCAATTCTAAACCTGTATCAATTTTGCACTGGGCTGAACATTGCTGCACTTGCTGCACCATTGTCAGATGGATTAAATTCAGTAGGGGTCTAATTATATAATTCTCCAAGGGCACATATGAAATCATGTGTTATGCGAAGCTGATTAACACGGTCACGATGCAAGTACCATGTAGTTGTTCCTTATAATCAGCCATTTGTACTGTCTGTATTGGAGTCACATGTAAATACATATTTTTACAAACTTTGAAACGATTCGCCAAAAATTTCAGCAGGGTCAGGCCATCATTTATGAAGTTCTTACACCATTTAAAATAATGACCTGCTAGAGTGGGGTCCATGTCGACTCCTCAAATTGTGTACCGTTAAGTATGGTGTAGTCTGTAGTGTATAATAAGCTCTATATGGCTTTATAGAACCTGTGTAGTACAGTATATGGATTATATTTGCAATGCAACACCAAGATTCATTTACAGAAAAAAAGCAACTTGCACCCTGCCCAGGGTACATTTTGCCCCATTAAATATGGTCGCTCAGGTCTTTAATCCTGAACTTTTCCCCCACATATTCAACTCATTGAATACAAGAACCCATTTAATATATCTCAGAGATTAACACGTGCTGTTGTAAGAAGATAATCAATGTTATTTGTTATTCAGATTTTTGTATGTTTTTTTTTCTTCATTTTTATTATTTCCACCGTGCTGCCCATAAAAGCTTAAAGTATAGTGAAGGCCAAACATCTGAAACCACTAGTAAAATGCTTCCATTTTTCAAATTTATAATTAACGTGATATTATTCATTATCAATAGCCTCAGTGGGTAAAGCCAACTGCTGGACTGTCAGTGGCTCTGGGTTCAGTAACAGGCGCAGCTTGCAACACCCAAGTGAAGTTGCGCATATACAGCAAAAACCTTAGCGTGTACCTCTACTGCCGGTCCCAAGCCTGAATAAATGGGGAGGATTGTATCAGCATAAAATCTATGCCAAATCTATTATGGATAATCAGATTTTACACATATTTGTGGAGTCCATACCAGCTCGATGGCACACTGTAATTAAAGCAAAAGACGGCATAATCTCACATCAGTTTCAATGCAGTGGTGAGAATGATCCACCATCCAAATAGTACCTGACCTGTGGTGGTCCTTTGGGGGTCCTGCCCAATAGAGAACAGAATAAAGGGTACTAACAAAGTATGTAGAGAAACAGATGAACTAGAGCCTGTAATTGTAGTACTACAAAGTGCAAATACAGTGGCGCTTGAAAGTTTGTGAAGCCTTTAGAATTTTCTATATTTCTGCATAAATTTGATCTAAAACATCAGCAGATTTTCACACCAGTTATAAAAATAGATAAAGAGAACCCAGTTCTAAATGAGACCAAAATATAATACTTGGTCATTTATTTATTAAGGAAAATAAAATGATCCAATATTACATAAATAGTGAATGGCAAAAGTATATGAACCTTTGCTTTCAGTATCTGGTGTGACCCCCCCCCCCTCCCTGTGCAGCAATAACTGCAACTAAACGTTTCCTGTAACTGTTGATCAGTCCTGCACACCGGCTTGGAGGATTTTTAGCCCATTCCTCCATACAGAACAGCTTCAACTCTGGGATGTTGGTGGGTTTCCTCACATTAACTGCTCACTTCAGGTCCTTCCACAACATTTCGATTGGATTAAGGTCAGGACTTTGACTTGGCCATTCAAAAATATTAACTTTTACTTCTTTAAAAACCATTCTTTGGTAGAACGAGTGTGGGTGCTTATAGGGTCGCTGTCGTCTACAATGCACCCACCTTCTCTTGATATTCAGTTCAATGGCCAGAATGTGTCCCTGAGATATTTTTCCTCCTTAAAATTCTCTTACAACAGAATTCAGATTCTTTGTTCCATCAATGATGGCAAGCTGTCCTGGCCCCGATGCAGCAAAACATAACCCCAACCGTGATACTACCACCAAACCATGTTTCACAGAGGGGAGAAGGGGGTGCGGATGCGGGAATGCAGCGTGTGCTGGGGTGCCAAACAGAAGGCTGGGCGGTAAAAAAGACCAAAAAGGGGCGAGGGGGGGCCCGGGGGCCACAAAACATGCGGCCAAGAGGCGGCGGGGCGGGGCCACGTGATCTTTAGCAAACTGCAGTGAGCAGCAATGTTCTTTTTGGGAGAGCAGGGTGGCATTTCTCCGTGCAAACCCTGCCATGCACAACCATTGTTGTTTGGTGTTCTTCTGAGGGTGTACCTCATGAACATTAACAGGAAATCACATTGTATGATTTTTTAAAAGACTTAATTGTAATCATGGTGGAAAATAAGTTGTTGGTCACCCACAAACAAGCAGATTTCTGGCTCTCACAGACCTGTAACTTCTTTAAGAAGCTCTTTCTGTCTCCCGCTCGTTACCCACCTGTATAATGGCACGTGTTTGACCTCGTTATCTGTATAAAACCACCTGTCCACAGCCTCAAACAGTCAACAGACTCCAAACTCTCAACCATGGGCCAGAACCAAAGATCTTGTCGAAGGACACCAGGCAGGAAAAGGAAGAACCAGGGAGCAATTTGTAAAGAAAATGGAGACAAACAAAACCAAACCACTGTCATCTCCCCTCGATCTGGGCCACATCAAGATCTCATCCCGTGGGGTCAAAATGATCATGAGGGATGGTGATCAAAAATCCCAGAACTACAACAGAGGGACCTGATGAAATGACCCTGCAGAGGCTGGGACCAAATTAACAAAGGCTAACCATCAGTAACACACTAACGCCGAGAGGGACTTCAGATGCCAGGTGTGTCCCCCTGCTTAAGCCAGTACAATGTCATTGCCTGTCGGATTTTGCCAGAGAGCATATGGATGATCCAGACGAGATTGGGAGCAATATCCTGTAGTCAGGTGAACCAAACATAGAACTGTTTTGGGGGGGGGGGGGGGTAAAAACTCAAACTCTTCGTGTTTGGAGGAAAAAGAATGCTGAGTTGCATCCCAAGAACAACCATACCTACTGTAAGCATTGGGTGGAAACCTCATCTTTGGGGCTGTTTTTCTGCAAAAGGGGGACAGACGACTGTTCCGTGTTAAATGAAGAATGAACGAGGCCATGTATCGTGAGATTTTAAGCCAAAACCTCTTCCAATCAGTGACAGCATTGAAGATGGAACGTGGCGGGGTCTTCTCAGCATGACAATGATCCCAAACACACAAACAAAAACCGCTCAGGCAACGAAGGAATGGCCCATAAAAATCATTTCAAAGGTCCAGGAGTGCCTAGCCAGGCTCCTCCAGACTCAGCCCCAATATAAGATTTGTGGAAAGTTGAAAGTCCGTGTTGCCTAGCGACAGTCCCCAAACCATCACCTACTACTGCATGGACAGGAGATCTGCATGGAGGAAATGGGTCAAAATACCAGCTACAGTGTGTGCCAACCTGGTGAAAACTTACAGGAAACGTTTGACCTCTGTCATTGCCAACAAAGGTTATGTTGAAGGTTGAGTTGAACTTTTGTTATTGACCAAATACTTATTTTCCACCACATTTCACAATTAAAGTATTTAAAAATCCTTTAAATTTCCTAGATTTTTTTTCCCTCATTTTGTCTCTCATAGTTGAAGATGAAAATTAGACCTGTCTCATCTTTTTAAGTAGGAGAACTTGCACAATCAGTGGCTGACTAAATACTTTTTGCCACACACAGACAAGTTACTAATGCATCTCAAAAACAATCACTCCATTTTCCATTTTAACTCTGATAGTTTATTAATTTCCTTATAAATATAATATACACATGGTAACATTAAAGTCTCCCTATTGGGAGACAACAGAAAGGCATCAAGGCATTATTTGTGATATTTAAGTACTGCCAAATTCACAAAATCCACTTGCAAAATCGACATGAAAACCATCCACTGTGAACAAATTATAAACCATGTTAAAATAATCTGAAACTTTAAGGTGTGAGACATCACATAAGTGCTGATGTAACAGGTACCTGCTTATATCTCATATGCTGCTTCTAGGCTTATACGCCACCCTCTGTAATCCAGTCTGAAAGAAATACAGTGCAAGATGGGATATATAAAAGCAGCAGCACATGATCTACATCCAACTGGTTTTACCCCCAATTTGTCAGATAGAACAAATGGATACTGAGACATCACATAACCAGGTGTTTCAGCACTTCAGGTTTTTTTTGAGCAAGTCTTGAGTAGCATCACAACTGATCATCCAACACACCTAAAGCCACATTCAGTAACAGAATTAGCCCCATTAGTACATCACAGGAAACGCCTCCCTTCAACACAGACATTTTAGGCAAATTAGTAATATTCTTGCAGAATAAAAGTCCCTTTATGGTTTCATAATGGAACCTCTGACTGCAAAACATAAGTCACAATTTACACATTACCATTACTAGTGAAGGCCTGTTCCACCAAAGAGAAGTAAATAGTAAATCTTCATTCTTATTCCATTGTTATTTAGGCTTGTCCTATTAGGAGTTTTATTTCAACATATCAGTGCTGAGGTCTATAAACTGGACATGCCATCATGGGTGGAACTGACCTTTTAGAATTTTGCAAACAAGTGGCAATATCATTTTTAAAACTACAAATTAATAAACCAGTGGAGATGCCATTGTTAGATTTATACATAGTTTTACAATAAGAATAATAGAACAGAGCAATAATAATTGAGCAATATTACTCAATTATTAAGAATTATACAACCCTCTTCCATTCGGTTTGGCTTATTTTAACACCAAGCACCCTAACACGGTAATTAAGTTTAATAATCTCATATCAGCATCAAATTATTAAGGTTCTTCACTTAAATTTATAAACCCATTTAAAAAAAAAAAAAACATAACACTATAAATAAAACAAGCAAAGGTTTGAAAAGTCAACGTGCACAGCTTTTGCTAATTGCTTTGGTCAAAGTTTACAAAAATGTTAATGTTAGCTTTAACCACTGGAATTGTTCTTGTGCTCAGTGTACGTTGACACTCAGAGTTAACAATGACCTTTTAAAGCACTGACCTATTGCAAATCCTAATGGTGGAAATTAAATACTATTCTATATTGACCCATAAGAGGAAAAAGACATAAAAATATTACTTGAACTTTTGGCAAATAACATTTGACACAGAAATTATCATATGACCATTTTTTGGTGTTGTTTTGGCAAATTTGAATTTGACCACAAAGGATTTAAATGTTCCAGAAACTGGAACGAGGAAAGATTGGATTCGCTAAAGAGTACTCACAATTTGGTAAGGCTATAGCCTAGTGTATAACTTTCAAAACCTCACTATGCAATTAATCGCTGATTAGAGGTCGCATACTACGTAAATGATGACAGACTGGACACAAAATACTACACTTTCTTAAAAATGTGGCAACTGTGTGTGAAACTGCCAAAACAGTGCAAAAAATGTGAAAAGTACTAGTAACAAACATACGCGGGAGTGACTGGCTGAGAAGAGTAAGCATAGTTGAAACATTTTACAACACAGGTCTTCAAACTCCTAGCCAAAAACAGTTTTATAAGACCAAAAAAAAAAAAAACTCAACCATATTAATGCAACATAGCTAGTCCTTCAACATACCAATCACTCTCCATACATATTCCATCTTCCGTCAAGTAATGACCTTTTAGTATTGTGGTAATATGTTCATGTGACCAGCCCTGGTTAAGAGCTGGGAGGAATTGTAGGAAGAAAAGGAAGCTGTGTGGTCTCTCCACAACAATTAATGTCCAGAGGATACACGAATCAGTGGAATAATACAAGTGACTGGTAATCCTTGTTAAGTGTCACTTGATTTTCATAATATTTAGTCAATTTCACATCCCACAGTCATGTCAACTATAAATGGTTTTTACTTCATGTCAGGCTGACAGTTACGTGGTATATGCAGCTGTAATTATTATAAACCACTTTTGTAAGGAGTCCATGAACAAAAACAGACTTCGGTCTGCATACTACACTACATAGACAACTTTGTGGACACCCAAAACAATGAAAGTTGGTGAACCAATTCTCTATGGTTTGTAACTGAGTTGTTGGAAGCGGAAACCTATAAATGTCATTTTGAGTCACTGAGTATTCACTGCAACCTGTTCTACTGCCAGTTTGTCCATGGAAAATCCAGAAATGTATGCTTTATGAGTGGTGCTGAAACAGCAGGTGTCCACACACTTTTGTCTATATGCTGCATGTATTGGTTTCTATTATTATAAGATTGATTACATTCTGAAATAGCTTTTATTTGACTCTAAAGAAATAATTTTAACACTATACTGTATAGGACAAACTTTAAGCTTCAACAAAATGCACTTATCTCTTCAGTAGCATTATGATCTTGTTTGCTGTGTCACAATAGTCCATAGTAATTTCCCTTTCTTTTTTCATGGGAAGTATAAATTAGTCCAGGTACTTTTACAAGAAGTAGCAGGTCTGGTGGTTCAGCGTTTAGAGCCAGGTGCTGGAAAAAGTAGTGTCTAAGGGACAAATAGTAGGTTCTGGGGGTCATTTACAGAAAAATCCCAGCCACTGGGGGTGAACAGCACACTCCTAGTGCCAGGACCAAGCCTGGATAAATGAGGAGGGTCGTGTCAGGAAGAGCATCTGGCGTGAAACCAATGGCAAATCTTTTATTCGGCTCAAATGACCAGCTGTCGTGACCTCTAAAGAAAGCAACTGAAAGAAGAGTAACAAATTCCATAAGAGCCATAACAGCGTTGCTCTTGATGTGTCCAAATTTGTTTCGTATAGGCTAATAGTGCTCTACACACACCGATCACTTTATTAGGTACACTTCCTGGTTTCTACATTCATTGTCCATTTTATTAGTTCCAGTTACCATATAGACGCATTTTGCAGTTCTGCAATTACAGACTGTAGTCCATCTGTCTCGCTTCATACTTTGCTAGTTCCCTATACTCTGAGCTCTAATGATCAGAACCCCCACAGATCAGGTACTATTTGGATTTGGGTAGCCACTGTTGGGCCCTTGAGCAAGACCCTTAACCCACAATTGCTTGGACTGTAAGACTATCAATTGTAAGCCACTCTGGATAAGGGCATCAACTATATGCTGTAAATGTAAACGGTGGATCTTGCTCAGGACTGCAGCGACACTGATGTGGTTGTGTGTCAGTGTGGGTTTTGCTGCTACGACTGGATCAGACACAGCAGTACAACAATATGGTAAGCAGAACTCATAAACGAGGACAATGAGTTACAAACGAGGAGGTGTACCTAATAAAGTGATTGAGTGTACATATACATATTAGTGTATATATTATGGAGAAAATAGAATAAAGAGAATAAGGGACCTACAGTTGATCTAAATGCATGAGAAAATTCAATTGATGATGCTAAAAAATGCTCAGCATTATTGACCTCTCAACTATGACAGCCCTCATTTCAACATGTTCTAGTACGTCTAACACTACAGCGCAAAGTAACAGGTTCACTTGGTCTGTTTTGTGTTTGGTTATTTTATAGCACCTACGAATAGGTAGAACAGCCAAGACTTTAGTGACAAAGTGCACAAAAAAAGTTCCTGCCATTATACCAGGAACCTACTGTAACAAAATGACATTGTTTAAATGCATAAGCCATATGACTTGCATGGAGCACATATGAAGTGCAAAGTATAAACCGTGGAGGGTGAAACGTTCTTCTGCACATACTGAATAAGTAAGGCGAACCCAGGAAAGACTGCATATGTAACCAATAGGTCCTTTCAGACACCAGTAACAGGTACTCATTACTGCCCTCTTTCATAACAAGCAACAACGTCATTACAGACGGTCAGGTGTTGGGCCGTGGAAGAAGCAGTTTCTTTCTGACTGCTGGAAAAAAGCCCAGTCCAACAGTTAAAGCAACAGAGATTGCTAGCAATGAGAAAAGCCAGTCTAAATAAACATATATAAATCAGTAAGCAGTTCTTAAAAAGGCATCTGAACCGCAGCTCACTCCTCTTCAAGTATGTATGATTTTCTTTCTTTTGAACTTTGAGTTCTACAGGGCATTTCTGCGGATACTACATATACCCCTAAGGAGGTAAAATGGCTTTTCTGTATAAGATAAAGGAGAAAAAGAAAAAGATTTGCTGGATAAGAAGTGTTGAGCTGTATTGCTTGCAAACACTGTCGACTTCTCTCCTCCTTCCATCTATATGCGGACTGGGAGCTTTTCATTTCCTGTCATTCATTCAGTTCTCATCATCCCCGTTGCTTTTGGAGACACATGGCAGCTGAATGAGAAAGAGATGAAGGCTGGTCCTCTGTGCAGAGATGCGAGGTAGGAGGAGGACGGCAGCATCGGTGAGACATTACGAGGTTTTATGGGCCCATTTCAGGTCATCTGATCTGGGCTTTTCTCCTGTAAGGCTCTGGATAATGTCCTCCAGACTCCTCCAGAAGCCGATTTTCTCCAGAGGATAGTTTAACCAGCCTGCATATGAAAACACAATCATTTAATACACAAACAGGAATCTACTAAAACCTATGCAGGAACATCTAATACTGTATTTAAACACAAGTTCTGTTAGGTTACGTTCAATCCGTCTTTTTAATGTGACCTATATCTGGCATTAATTAAACACGGACATGCGTTTCACCTTCAACTCAGCGTGCATTTATACAGAATGTCGAGTTGGAATGACAAAGGTCGCATGAAGTTCAATCTGGCTGTTCAGAGTCACACTGCCTTGTATCAGATTTCAATGCCACATATGAAAGTGGCCCAAATCAGACTGAAAACTGAACATGTCAGGTTTAATGTGTTTTTTTACATTCATACTGCCTCAAAGTAGTGGTCGACTGTGTAAATCGGGCCTGTCAATGGCATTCTGAGACCAATATTCAAAAATGGAGGGGAAAAAAATATGCAGAAAAACTGTTTCCTGCATTTGTCTTGATGTATGCTCAATAATCCAGGTAAGAAAACTCCAGAAGTTGAATCTGTTCATCTGGACATAAGGTTTTGTGGGAGAAACATTGTCCCTCATCTTCTCAGCTAGTTGGAAAACTTCCCCAATCGTATATACAGCACCTTCGCATAACGACTGGTACCAGCACCATTACATAACAATGGGACCGGTATCCTTGATAGGGAGGTCATTAATGTATATGGTAATCTGTATATGGTCCCATTGTTATGCAGTGGTGCTGGTATCAGTCGTTATGCAAAGGTGCTGTATATAAGATTGGGGAAGTTTTCCAACTAGCTGAGACTGAAGAAGTCACTTAGATGAGTGACGAAACTTTTCTCCCACAAAACCTTATGTCCAGATGAACAGATTCAACTTCTAGGTGTTTCCGGCATTACCACTTGAAGCTCATAAACTTGGACTACTGAGTGACTAAAAGCAAAAGAGATGCTGAGAGAACATTCCGTGAGGGTGGGGCCCATTTATGAGAAGATAACGTTGTTCCCAACATTACAACTTGCTGATCTTAACTGGGATTAAAAACAAAAAGATGCTGCTACCATGTGCACCACTTCAACAATGTTTATTTTTCACACATATTTATGAAACAAGATGATGCCATTATTGTTGTTAATGAATGTTGTTGTTAAGTGTGATAAAACTATCTTTAAAGAAAAGTTCATTCAAGTTCAGCTTTGTGGGACTGTGGTGGCCTAGCGAATAAGGCACCGGACTATGGACCAGAAGGTCCAGGGTTCAAATCCCACCTCTGCTAAGCTGCCACTGTTGGGACCTTAACCCACAATCGCTTAAACTGTAAGAATGTATCAATTATAAGTCACTCTGGAGAAGGGCATCTGACAAATGACATTATAAAAAAGGTGATAATGGGATTATATTATGGACCCAACAATGGTCACCCTGTTCTCTTAAAAAAAAAAACCCAGATCGGATGACCACTGCCACAAAGATACACGTCACATTTGATGAAAAAGATTGGATTTTGGTCACTTTTACCTGCTCAATGAACGTAGCCTTAGATGCACAGCGTTATCATATTTGCAATCTAAAAAGCAGAGTAATTAGCTACAAAAATGTCTAAACAAGTTTAAGAGACCAAGATTAGCTGACAATGGAATTGTTTTATCTTTTGTAACAAAGACGTTGCAGTCGTGAAAGAATACAATCACCATTATGATTCAGAGCTTAACACTGCAAACTGACTCATGACCCAGAAAGTAGACTAAGAACACAAAACCCAGCAGGGTGTGTTTACATTAGCAACAGTACAGGTGGTGTACTGTTTTTAATAAGGAATCTCTCCATCTGTCACAATCAGCTACCAACCTTCAGTACTAGTAAGGATTCCTGACCTAGCAGCACGAATTCCATCGCAGGTGTATGAATTTACCTCACCTGTTCCGCATTTACTTAATCAGATCATCTGCTATTTAAACCCCTGAAGTAGTCGGAGGAAGCCATGTGCTTTCAGAGCTTTCGTGCACCGGGTTTAAGTCTTTGTTCCCTAAGCCCTGTTGGGTTGGTACATGCATTCCTCTCAGCTCTGTGGTCTAGCCTGATGCTAACCTTTCTTCAGTCAAAAAAATTTGCTCATATTTTCTCTTACAGTCAAAGTTTTCAGTGGATCCCTAATAAATGTGTTATATACAGTGGTGTGAAAAAGTGTTTGCCCCTTTCCTGATTTCCTATTTTATTGCATGTTGTCACACTTAAGTGTTTCAGAACAGCAAATCAATCTAAATATTACTCAAAGACAAAGGTAAATACAAAATGCAGTTTTTAAATGAAGGTGTTTATTATTAAGGGAGACAAAAATCCAAACCTACATGGCCCTGTGTGAAAACATGATTGCCCCCTAAACCTAATAACTGGTTGGGCCACCCTTAGCAGCAACAACTGCAACCAAGCGTTTGTGATAACTTGCAGTGAGTCTTTTACAGCGTTGTGGAGGAAGTTTGGCCACTCATGTTTGCAAACTTGTTGTAATTCAGCCACATTGGAGGGTTTATGAGCATGAACGGTCTTTTTAAGGTCATGCCACAGCATCTCAATAGGATTCAGGTCAGGACTTTGACTAGGCCACTCCAAAGTCTTCATTTTGTTTTTCTTCAGCCATTCAGAGGTGGACTTGCTGGTGTGTTTTGGATCATTGTCCTGCTGCAGAACCCAAGTTGAGGTCACGAACAGATGGCCAGATATTCTCCTTCAGGATTTTTGGTAGACAGCAGAATTCCTATTTCCATTTATCACAGCAAGTCTTCCAGGTCCTGAAGCAGCAAAACAGCCCCAGACCATCACACTACCACCACCATATTTTACTGTTGGTATAATGTTCTTTTTCTGAAATGCTGTGTCACTTTTACGCCAGATGTAATGAGACACACACCTTCCAAAGATTTCAACCTTTGTCTCGTTAGTCCACAGAATGTTTTCCCAAAAGTCTTGGGGATCATCAAGAGGTCTTCTGGAAAAATTGAGATGAGCTTTAATGTTGTGGGGTCTTTTGTGACCTCTTGGATGAGTCGTCTCTGCGCTCTTGGGGTAATTTTGGTCGGCCGGCCACTCTTGGGAAGGTTCACCACTGTTCCATGTCTTCGCCATTTGTGGATAAAGGCTCTCACTGTGGTTCGCTGGAGTCCCAAAGCTTTAGAAATGGCTTTATAACCCTTTCCCGACTGATAGATCTCAAATACTTTCTTTGTCAATTATTCCTGAATTTCTTTGGATCTCAACAGGATTTGTAGCTTTCAAGGATCTTTGTCAGGCAGGTCCTATTTAAGTGATGTCCTGATTGAGAACAGGTGTGGCAATAATCAGGCCTGGGTGTGGCTAGAGATGTGTGATAAAACCATAGTTGTTTTAACAAGGGAGTAAGAGAGAACTTTGTCACACAGAGCCATATATATTTGGACGTTTTCCTCCCTTAATAATAACCACCTTCATTTAAAAACTGCATTCTGTGTTTACTTGTGTCATCTTTGACTAATATTTAAATTAGTTTGATGTTCTGAAACACAAGTGTGACAAACATGCAACAAAATAGGAAATCAGGAAAGGGGCAAACACTTTTTCACACCACTGTAATGGTGCACTAAAATATTTGTATTCCCACATACTCCGAATAGCTGTAGAACTGCAATTTCAACACTGAGCAGCATCTACTGGTATGGTCATCATTATTACGATGCTTGTTGATAGGGAGTGCCTATCAGTGACGTTCACCTGTGGTAATGCAGAAGTAGGTTTCATGAGGTGAAACATGATGAACTCTGTGGTGCTTGCGAGGGAGGATGATGTGCCAGTCCTGCAACAGCGTGACCCAAATCGGCAGCCCGAAGTATGTGTGAGACCACTTATGGATCTGATTGGTGAGCGTCACGAAAATGGCCAGAGCAAACAGGTAGCAATACCAGGGGTAAATATGATAGAGTTCCACTGGAGAGACAGAAAAAGTCTTAAATTAAAAAAGTTAAGATTAAAACACAACAGCTATGGTGCTTGTTTAGCCAAAATAAATGATGCATATTATGCAGTCTATGAAAGAACAGGCAAATATTAACCCTTAGAGGTCTGGGGCTGTTCTTGTATGCTTTTGATTATTCTTGCATATATTTTTCAAAAGTTTACCATGCAGTGACCTGGTATCATTTTGCTAGTTTAGCACAACCTTGCCAATATGATTTTTTTTTCCCTAAACCTGTACACACTATAATCAACAGAAAGGAGAAGAAGTGGTACTCTCTGTATACACATAAAAACATAAGCTCATCAGGACACAGCACCAGGACAGGCCTTTACCGTTTGAAAAGGATTCACAACATGATGCCTTCACTTTCACTTTCAGCCGGACCCCTCATGGGTAAGTGTAGCATCTCATACAGGTTTAAGCCGGTATATAATGTCTAAGGTTTTAGCACGACGGCCGAGTGCCGAGCAAGTGGATTAAGCACCGAACCAGAACTCTCAAAAACATTGGTCGAGGACCAAAATGTTAGAGCACGGAGCAGTTCAAGTGCCGAGGTACCACTGTACTGTGCAACTTCAAAGAGTTAGGATGCACAGTCAGGCCGTCTGGAATATGAACGAATATGTACGGGCAAATAATGCTGTCATTTTTCTTAATGTGGAATATCCAAACATCATGTCAATACTAAATGTGCAAGGCGGTCTAGGGATTGTAGTAACATAAAAATGTCATTTCTTTTTTCTGAACATTTTACCACCTCAGTGAAATACAGTAAAAGAAAGAGAGCAGAAGAGGGAGGGGACCAACAGATGGTGTTCTGCCTTACCTGGTGTTAGAGTATGGAAGTTGTAGGCCATATTAGCCAGAGGAATGATGGTTAGCATGCAGTTATCACCGTTCGTCTCTATGAAATCATGCCGAGTGATAGCTGTGGGATCAATGTGATGCTCCCTAAATGGTCGGATGAATGCCTGAGGAAGGACAGGAGAGGTGGTATGAGCACACAGAGCACTGGTAACTTACTCCCTTGAGACAGCAAGGTGTCCTTTCTGCTAGAATTGAAAATGAAAATCAACTGCAGAAATTTAAAAATTCCCCTTTACTGCCTGAGCAGTCTGAAAGACTGAGAAGTGACAATGTACTGTCTAGTATTTCTATTATGGCAGAAAGGCAAAGTCAAGTTAATCCCCCCACATACCTTTCCAAAGATGGGCAAATCCACCGATCCCCAAGTGTCAGCCCCCCAGTGGACCAGTCCAGATGCAAAGTCAGCAGTTAAAATTCCTGCCACTGTACACACAAAAAGGAGGCGCATGAGGATATGCTAATATGCCGTAGAGCTTTAATAAGCCAACAACCCTAAGGTAACAATTGTACATACAGTGGTGCTTGAAATTTTGTGAACCCTTTAAAGTTTTATATATTTCTGCATAAATATGACCTAAAACATCATCAAGTCCTAAAAGTAGATCAAGAGAACCCAGTTAAAAAAATGAGAAAAAAATATTATACTTGGTCATTTATTTATTGAGGAAATTGATCCAATATTACATATTAGTGAGTGGAGGCCACCAGCTTGGAGTAATTTTAGCTCTGTACAGAACAGCTTAAACTTGGTGATGTTGGTGGGTTTCCTCACAATAACTGCTTGCTTCAGGTCCTTCCACAACATTTTGATTGGATTAAGGTCAGGACTTTGACTTGGCCATTCCAAAACATTAACTTTATTCGTCTTTAACCATTCTTTGGTGGAACGACCTGTGTGCTTAGGGCCATTGTCTTGCTGCATGACCCACCTTCTCTTGAGATTCAGTTCATGAACAGATGTCCTGACATTTTCCTTGCTCTGAGATAATTTATAATTCATTGTTCCATCAATGATGGCAAGCCGTCCTGGCCCAGATGCAGCAAAACAGGCCCAAACATTGATACCACCACCACGGTTCTTATGCTGGAATGCAGTGTTTTCCCTTTCTCCATTTGGTCTCATTCGTCCACAAAACATTCTTCCAATAGCCTTCTGGCTCGTCCACGTGACCTTTAGCAAACTGCAGATGAGCCGCAATATTCTTTTTGGAGAGCAGTGGCTTTCTCCTTGCAACCCTGCCTTGCACACCATTGTTGTACAGTGTTCTTCTGATGGTGGACTCATGAACATTAACATTAGCCAATGTGAGAGAGACCTTCAGATGCTTAGAAGTTACCCTGGGGTCCTTTGTGACCTCACCAACTATTACACGCCTTGCTCTTGGAGTGATCTGTGTTGGTCGACCACTCCTGGGGAGGGTAACAATGGTCTTGAATTTCATGCATTTGTACACAATCTGTCTGACTCTGGATTGGTGGAGTCCAAACTCTTTAGAGATGGTTTTGTAACCTTTCTCAGCCTGATGAGCATCAATAACCATGTTTCTGAGGTCCTCAGAAATCTCCTTTGTTTGTGCCATGATACACTTCCACAAATGTGTTGTGAAGAGCAGACTTTGATAGATCCCTGTTCTTTAAATAAAACAGGGTGCCCACTCACACCTGATTGTCATCCCATTGATTGTAAACACCTGACTCTAATTTCACCTTCAAATTAACTGCTAATCCTAGTGGTTCACATACTTTGCCACTCACTAATATGTAATAATTGGATCATTTTCCTCAATAAATAAATTACCACATATAATATTTTTGTCTCATTTATTTAACTGGGTTCTCTTAATCTACTTTCAGGACTGGTGTAGAAAATCTGATGATGTTTTCGATCATATTTATGCAGAAATCTAGAACTAATTAGAAGGGGTTTCACAAAACTTTGTCTGTAAGTTGGGGGGGGGGGTCAAAAAGGCATATGAACTCATACAAAGCTTCCATACTCCTGCAAAGTGTTGTAGTATAAATATAGAGAAGGCTGGGACAGCATGTTTAAAGTATAAATCTATATTTAGTTTTGCTGTTTTCAGGCAACACCACAGGTAAGCTGACTCAGAGTCATTAGTACAGGAGAGGCATGTTGGTTATATTGCACAGTTTTAAATACATATGTGCTGTACATGTAAAGAACTCACCAATCCCCAGAACGATGTTCCATACATGGCCCAGGTGAAAATTAGCGAGGAGGTGAAAGAAATTAAGGGCCATGAGTGCAAAGCAGAAAATAACACTGATCCATTCCTGACACCGCTTACCTAATTGAAATGAGAGCAACAGAGAGAAAGAAACAAATCTGTTAGGACACTGACACACTAAGGTTTAAACAGCAGACAGTACTTTACATGTTTACATACTAGGGGTGTAACAATGCACTGTGACGCGACGCAAAATTGGGATGAGGGTTATGCGTTCTCATTTATTACGCCATTAAATGCAATTGCAGAGGGCAACACCTAACCTCCTAATTTCTTATAATTGCAGGGGACTAAATATTATTTTTGTTTAAACTAATATACAAGAAAGGTACACAGTCTTTCCAATTGTTACTCTTCAGAAATAAAAAGGAATTTCTTTTAATTGCAAGGGACTAAAGTTTTTTGTTAACAACTTGCACAAAATGTGCATTGATTCACAATGTTTTTACAATATGCATTAAAATTGAATGTCTTATCAAATGCAAAATTGTTGTGAGATAACTGAGAAGATCGAATTGTGAATTCAGTACCATGAATCATATTGAAATCGTTACATCCCTATCACTTACAGAAGCACATTCTGTATTCCTGCCCACTTATAACTAATGCTGTTGAGGTTTGTGCAAGTTTCTTTCAGACAAACTTTAAAAATGGTTTGATGACTGTAGCATAAACCATTCATAGTTGCAAAGGCAAAACACTATCAGGTCTCTGACCTTCTGCTGTTTTGTATTAGTTAACTGTCAATCGACTCAGTCTTAAAACCAAATAACTTCTACATCCATGCACTTGCATCGATTTGTTGTGTCTCATGATTTATGTGTCCCTCCCCTTGTCATATCCGTTTACGTTACTTGCGAGCTATGGAACGGAGCGAGGCAGAGCCGGCGCGGACACGGAATCTTAAAAACAAGTTAGCGTTAAGAATTAAATAAATTCTACAAATGAAACATGACCGACGGAGAGAAGAAGGTTCGGCGTAAGACCTGAAAAGTGTAGGAGCACTTCACGCTTCACACAACAAAAACTGTGTAACATGCAAGCTTTGCAAAAGTGATCTGACCTGGCACGGGAGCACCACGGTGATGATACAGCCCTTGAAACGAAAACATGGAGTCACCGATGAGGATGAATGGAGCTCAACAACAGCGTAAGTCACCACAATATCCCGAGTTTGTTCCGTTTTGAAGTGAGGAAACGTAACGGCGCACTCACACTATGCAAACGGGCACAGCACGGTTGATGCTGTTTTTCCGCTTGTTAGCTGGATAATGACAGTGATGGAGTTAAGAGACAGATATCCTATATTGGCCAGGCTAGCCAAGTCCTATTTATGCATTCCTGCTACTTCAACACCGTCTGAGGGTCTATTTTCTGTGGCAGGAAATATAATTTCTAAAAAGAGAGCCAGCTTTAGCCAGGAGCATGTTGACATGCTAACATTTTTGGCTTGCAATGCAAAGTTTCTAAAGAAAGAGCGTGAATGAGTTGTATGTAGTGTTTGCATCAAAGATGCACTTATTTTTCTTTATTGTTTAATTAGTTATTTTAATTTACTAATAAATGTAATTTATTATAATTCATTTATTGTAAGCACTTATTTGCTCTGTTATTTAATGTTATATTTCTGAATAAAGACATGGAAAGGTTTTTGTTTTGTTTTTTAAACCCGATTCATCGATTAATCAAAAAAAAAAAAAAAAAATCGACCGATTAATCGATTATTAAAATAATCGTTAGTTGCAGCCCTAATATAATATAATATTTAAAACAGGCTCATTTTAAATGTTCCTCCCTCTGTCAAATAAAATGCCCTGATTTCAAATACACCACACTATAATTTCAAGGAGAGGGACAAATTCAGAACTAAAATAGCCTACTTCTCCAACATCACTCAAAGCACTCACAAGGCCAAATTTATAGTGTGTTCATAATGTATGCCTTTGAAAATAAATGGTTGCCACAAAAAATAAATACTTGTAACATTAGCTGAAAGACGGAAAAAACAAAAAGCGTTCTAATCCAACAGCCTCACCAAAACTGACCATCAGCACGGAAACAAATGACACATTGGACGAACGCAAGCTAATCCTGTAACCAAACTATCTGGCAGCATCTAGCGACCATTGTGTGTCAATGCCAGCGTCCTTGTCTGAGGATTCTGCTCATACCGCCGAACCCTAATCAGTGTTTCCGGTACATTTTATGTTTGCTGCTGCTGCTGAAAAAATCCTAGAGGAAACACTACTAATACAGTGCTCTGCACCAAGACCATGCAGCACGCACAAATCAAGCTAGCATTCTGCTTAAAAGCTGAAGTTAAGTGACTGAACAAACAGCTCCAGGAAACAAAATGCAAACACAACCAGCCTCACAGTCCATGTTTAATTGCTAGACGTGGCTTATGCCCACTCGCATGGTGGTTGTTTGGCTTTGAAAAAAATGGATTTAACTCAAAAGACAGAAATCTGCAAACTATATCAGAAATCGGTTGTCATCAAAACTTGAGATCTAACCTAAATAACTACCATACAGAATATGAAGATTATGATAAACTTCGATGAAATGCACTGTCAAGGACAGGTGTGGCTTGGATGACCCGCTTGACCATAAATCTGTGGCAAAAAGTGAAAACTTATGTATGCGACAGTTTTTACTTGAATGCTTCAGTTTTAAGGAAATAAGACCTGTTTTCCTTACATTTAAATTTACTTTGATGTTACATCCATTCATCATTCATAACCAACAATTAATATCCTGTTAATAAGAGCAAGCTAGTACAGTGTAAACCTTTTAGAAACACACTTTAGAAAATGTCGAGATATCATTTCTGTCAAAAGCACCTACACTGAGCATTCAAGTGACAGAACCGGCCATTAGATGTGTGTGCACCGTTTACCTAGGGAAGTCATTAGAGAAAGTGGGTCTGTCCACATAATGAATTCGTGCGGATGGCAATTTGATATGTGATCTGTGTGTACATATACAACAAGGTAATTATCTCGGTTTTGAGTGTGAAGGATCAGCTCTTCCTGTCACAGTCACCATAGAATTAAGTTCTCATGCTTTTGACTGATACAAGAGTAAGAGTGTGCATGTTCCCCCCACCCATTACTAATTTCTAAACTCCTTCATAGCATACAATCACTTTAAAGGCTCTTCAATAGCATGTAATCCAACCTAATAAAAGCCAGGCAAGTTACTTTGTGCTGCAATTCTGCCATGTTGACATTTTATTTTCCATTGGTTATGTGGTTAAGACCAACCCACCTTTTCACAGCAAAAATAAATGTACCGTCACTACACACATTTGGTTTCGACCACTTCCTACTTCTCTTCTGAGTAGCAAAATGTGCAACGGCAATACCAGATCTGGTAAAACAAGTTAGGCATTAACACGTAGTAAGTCACGTATGCCTAGACTAACCACTGTGCATAAGGAAGAACAAAACATTAAGCACGACCTGCATTATCTGGGATGAAATATGAATATTGTACTGCGTTATAGTTTTGAGTCATCTCAAAGAATGTGTTTCAGTGCTTGTTATGGCTAGCCACTACACAATTACAGTGAAATCTTAAACTCCACAACCCTGGGGTTAAACATCACCAGGGTGTCAGGTTTATAGCTAGAATTGAATTAAAGTAGCCCTTTTAAGAATGTCCCCAATTACAGCTATTAATTAGTAAATATCATCCAATGATCCAGTTACACAGATTAATGCTTCCTCTGCTTCTGGCTTTAAAATACTTGTCATATGGCAAATTTTTAAACATGTATATAACTCTTTGTGTAACTCTTGTGCAATTTACCATTGTTAATTTTGAGATAGGGTGGCACGGCGGACAAAGTAAATGAATTGATGAATTGTGTGACAAGAATGGTAGTTCTACATTCTAGTTTAAATGATTTTAAAAATTTATCTAAATGCTAAGCATCTGTGTTATAACCTTAAAAGGTCCCCCTGTAATTAATACGGAACAAGTGCAGTTCTTAAATTTCATCCCATTACAGGTCATAGTACATACACTCTTTATTAGGTACTCTTTATTATGTACACCTGTTCAGCTGCTCATTAACACAACTATCATCAGCCATTCACATGGCAGCAACACAAAGCGTGCAGGCATGTAGACGTCAAGACGACCTTCTAAAAGTTCAGACCAAACATCAGAATGTGGATGGCAGGTAAATAAGTGACCTTCAATGTGGCATGCCTGTTGGAGCTACATGGGTTGGTCTGAGTATTTCTGAAACTCCTGATCTACTGGGATTTTCACACACAGCCATCTCTAGGGTTTACACAGAATGGTCTGAAACAGAGAAAATATCCAGTTCACTGGGTGAAAAATACCTTGTTGGTGTAAGAGGCCAGAGGAGAACGGCCAGACTGGTTTGAAGTGAAAGAAGGGGTAGCTCAAACAGCCACTCGTTACCACGAGGTACGCAAGAGCATCTCTGAATGCACATCACATCAAACCTTGAAGAAGAAACCCATACCAGGTGCCATTCCTGTCAACTAGGAACAGGCCACTGGGGTTATATAGAAGATTGGAAAAATGCTGCATGGTCTGATCAGTCTCGATTTCGGATGGTAGGGTCAGAATTTGGCATAAACAACATGAAATCATGGATCCATTCTGCCTTGCACATGACATTGAGTCCACTATACTCAAATGGCCACCAGAGTCAACATATCTTAATCCAATAGAGCACCTTTGGGATGTGGCGGAATGTGAGCCTTGCATCATAGATGTGCAGCCGACAAACCTGCAGCAAAAAAAGCACTATAGAAATAAAGCTGACTTGCTTGACTGTATGGTGCTATCATGTTACTATGGAACAAAATCTCTGAGGAATGTTTCCGGCACCCTGGTGAATCTATGCCATGAAGAAATAAGGCAGTTCTGAAGGCAAAGGGAGTCCAACCCAGAACTAGCAAGGTGTACCTAATAAAGTGTATATTAAACAGTATTATATTTAATAGTCTTTTACATGTTATGATTTTTATTTAAAATGTTCATTACGAGCAAAATCCAAAACTATCTGATGTCCTATGTATTTCTTTCTTTAAAATTTCCAGCAACAATGAATGCCCAGTCCTATGACGTCACATGGCCATTATGTGCTGCTCCAGCTGCAATCACTCATGAAGGGAAACCCTTACGGACACTGGAAGAACAAGTCAAATGCAGAGGCAGTAATGAGAGGCAAGGTTTTACCAGGGTCTCCTGTTAAATCAGGGTTACCTTAACACCATGTTTCAGGTTAAATACACCAAATAACAGCAAGCTGAGGTCTGAAAGCCTTCCGAATCTCAACATTATGTTGCAAACATCATAAACAAGTGTCACGATTTATGGCTGAACCTTGCATAAAGGCAGCTCTTGATGTGTGCTCACCATTCCAGTCTCTACAACAAAGTCTACAATGCCTTCCTAGCATTCCTGTTGTTTCTAGTTCATGCCCCACACACACACACACACGCTCTTTGTTCTTTCAACAGAATGACGCCCCAGTTCTGTCAACAATAAATGACTTTTCCACTGACAGGCCAAACAGATTTTTATGTTGAAACATGCACATTAGATCAACTGATTGTTGCTAAAAAAAAAATAAAGAACTTTTTTTTTTTTTTTTAAATCGGCTGAGCAAACTGATATGATGTCAACAACAGGATTATTATATGATTATCAGGTTTTGTCTGCTCAAAAGATAGTGACCTGCAAAGTATGTTTTAAATCGACTGATGTTAAAGACAGCTCAACAACTTCTCGCCATCTGCAAACTAACCACCATGCAGAATATGAAGATTACAACAAACTAAACCAGCCCAGGTATCAGCACAAAAACACACTCAGCAAACTTTAGCAGAATCCTTCTGCAAAAAGAGCCTTATAACAAGAAAGGCAACAAAATGGCAAGACATAAATGCTGTCACCAATTACACTGGGAGAAACAGTACTAAGTCAGAGAGGCTTCAAACAACTTTTAAATGTTTTACACCTAAGATATACACTGCCAAAGTATCATCTAATTATCGTTATCAACAAAATCCCAGAAAATATCTAGATATCTTTTTTTTTTTAATATTGCACACCCCTATCTATACCATCTTCAACAGTCTATAATCTTCTTCTTTCGGCTTCTCCCTTTATCAGGGGTCACCACAGCGAGTTAAACGTTTCCACCTCACCCTGTCCTCCACGTCCTCTACTCTCACCCCAACTCCCTGCATATCTTCATTTACCACAACCAAATAACTCCTCTTTGGTCTTCCTCTCCGTCTCCTGCCTGGCAGCTCCATCTCCAACATCCTCCTACCAATATATCCACTATCCCTCCTCTGCACATGACCAAACCATCTCAGTCTTCCCTCTCGAATTTTGTCTCCCAATTTTCCAACCTGTGCTGTCCCTCTGATGATCTCATTCCTAATCCTGTCCACCCTAGACACTCCTAAAGAGAACCTCAACATCTTAAGTTCTGCCACCTCCAGCTCTGCTTCCTGTCTCTTTGTCAGTGACACTGTCTCTAAGCCATACAACAAGGCTGGTCTCACTACTCTCTTATAAATCTTTCCTTTCACTTTTGCTGTGACCCTTTTGTCTCACCTCACTCCTGACACTCTTCTCCACCCACTCCATCCTGCCTGTATTCTCTTCTTCTCTCTCCTTTCCACACTCCCCATTTCCTTGGACAGTTGATCCCAAGTACCTGAACTCCTGTACTTTTGTGGCCACTGATCCCTGTAGCCTGACTGTTCCACCTGCCTCCCTTTCATTTACACACATGTCTTGCAACAGTCTATAATAATAGTTTATAATGGTTTGGTGGTGCCAGCAGCCTAGGGTGTACCTCAAGCCAGACATTATTACACCATCACAGGATCCAACAGGATCACAGGCAGGTTTAAACAGACAGGCATAGCGACCCCACCCAAACCTCCACCAATCAAAAACCATTACTATTATTATTTTATTTCCACCAAAAAAAAATCTGCTGCACTGTGCGAGGGCTAATTATAGAGGTGCAGGAACAAGGCATCTAGAATGTTACCATCTGTATGGGGGCACATACTGTTATGTAACAGCTGTCTACAAAAAAACATAATAATGCAAGAAACAACATTAAAAATAAAATATATAAACATTAAGAATATGAAAGCTACTAGTCCAAAATGTTATCATGTTTAGTCCCTTCTTTCCCTGGTCAAAATCATGGCAGATCCCATGTCCATCTACAGAGGGCACAGGGTGCAGAGATAACTTTCCCCTAGGAAGTAATTAAAAACACTGCCTGTTTCTTTGGCTGTCCTGTGCCAGTCAGCGCAGACGTGTTTATTTTTAGCAGCTGCAGCGAAAGTATTGGCCATGTGGAATCATTTTATGATCTCCAGAGACATTACACAACAATCAGTAACCACTGCTCATGTGAGGTATCAATAATGAAAACGAGTGTTTTAATTTTGTGTCATTCCTTAAGACACAAAAATATAGTTTAAAAGTGCGCTCAAAGTTCCAGTTTTGGGCAAGACTAGTGGGTAAGGTACTGAACTATGGACCAGAAGGTCCAGGGTTCAAATCCCACCTCTGCCAAGCTGCCACTGTTGGGTCCTTGAGCAAGACCCTTAACCCACAATTGCTTGGAATGTAAGACTGTACCAATTGTAAGTCGCTCTGGATAAGGGCGTCTGCTAAATGCTGTAAATGTAAACTTTTTTTCAAACATGGCATATACTTACTGTCAGGCGACAGTTACCAACGAAGGCCTATGATGTAAATACAGACAACTCAATCAAATAAATCTGTTAAAACTACAACAGATTTATCCAACTGAATGCTGAGCACTGAACAGTTTCCGCTCTCCAACTATTTAGATAAATGCAGTATTTTTAGAGTGCAAATCTAGAGTTCAGCAATTCTGTCTGCAATGCTTTTCCATTACTAAATTAATATTACTCCAGATCTTGTTGTTAAGACCCATGCCTGGGTTGCCTGAATGCGTTTTTGTCCCTCTCTGTCTGTGGGAACATCACGTGAGCCTGAGCGTGTCGGACATCAGATTTTTGCAGTCTGCACATGGGAGCAGTAGATGGCGCTGTGCTTTTGTCTGTGCATTGAAATTTGTTTGGAAATTTGCTTGTATAAACACTGATTCTCGTTTGAAACGTTTACTGCTGGTGCTCGTTTAAAACCTTGCCTTGGATGCTTGCGTTGGCTCATATCTTGTAATAGGGATAGAATGATCAATCGGGCCCATTTATGCCATTTTGAAATAACCGACATTGGCCGATATCTGCACTTATGAGGCCAATATTCAAAGATAGTGGGGAAATGCAAAGAAGCTTTGTTTCCAGCTCAGAAACTTGGACCACTGAGTAACTAAAAACAGATGCTGAGATTCAGTGAGGGTGGGGCCATTTATGAAGATGAAAACTTTGTTTAAAGCTTTGCAACTTGAAGTTCTTAACTGGAATTGGAATTAATAACAAAAAGACACTGCTACCATGTGCACTACTCTAACATTGTTTACTTTTTTGCAAGTATTTACACAGTCATTTATTTCCCCAGAAAGAATGTCATACTGCCATCTTGTAAAAAAAATGTTGTAGTTAACAGCAATAAAACTTTGAATTTTATTCATTAAAAAAGTGTGCAAACAGAGATTATATAAATCTTCAGTTAGGTTCAGCAATTTGATGTCTCATTTAATGTTATTAGTTTTATCAGTTGCAAAAAAACTGTGATATCGGCATCATACCTCGCTCTCTAAATATTGCCATTGGTCGACCACTATTTTAAACCTTACTTTGGACACTCGTATGTCTCAATAATTTTTGCTTCAGCGCGCCTTCGCTTGTGTACTGCTGTTCAACGCATACTTGTGACTCTGGTGTCCACCTCCGCCTGTTCCGACCCTGATTTGCTTTCGAGGTGGATTTTAGATGCTGGCTGTATACAGTGTGTGTGTTCTTCAGGGATGTGTTCTCCCCTTCCCTTCACCGTTTCCCTACTCTGGCATCTCAAACCTAGACTGGGATGTAACAACGGTCCCTAACCGAGCTCACCTGAAGGTCTGGATTTCTACAGGTTATAAGCAAATGACTCTTACTGAAGAACAGCCCAGCATCCACATATGCATTTCAAATACACATTTGTTGTCATTATACATTTACATTTACAGCATTTAGCAGACGCCCTTATCCAGAGCGACTTACAATTGGTACAGTCTTACAATCCAAGCAATTGTGGGTTAAGGGTCTTGCTCAAGGACCCAACAGTGGCAGCTTGGAAGAGGTGGGATTTGAACCCTAGACCTTCATGTCAAGTCAGATCTATTTATATAGCGCTTTTTACAATGGAGCATTGTCTCAAAGCAACTTTACAAGTTTAGATTATCTCCTAATAACTACGTCCACTCCAAAATTGAGCAAGCCTAGGGCGACAGTAGCAAGGAAAAACTCCCTGAGTCCACTACCTTAACCGCTAGGCTACCACAGTCCCACGTCATTACTACACTTGTTCGTGTGTAGTTATTTGACACAATTAGGTTATATCCTGGCTAGAACCCAGTTTCTGAAGAGCAGACCAAACAAAAACAGAGCCTATTCACAATGAACACTCAAGGTTTTATTGTATTTAAACGTGTAAAAACGAGGGTGTTGCACAGAAAAGAACCCAATATCCACTGTTATGTAAAGTGGAGGATCGGTTTCGTTCTGGGACTGGATTTCCTCCAAAGGTATTAAAATCTTTTTTTAGGATACATACATATACATGAACTACAAGCTGGACCTTCCAGCAAAAGAGCCTAAACATGAATCAAAATGGATCAAGCCTTTGACATGGATCTCTCACACACACACACACACACACACACACACACACACACACACACACACACACACACACACACACGTCTAATTAGGCAACACTTCGTCACCCAATGGCTCAATACGTGATCTGAGCTGAATAATGGAAATGTTGAGTAAACACAGCCGCCCCTGCACAGCATACGGATAGGACATTGAGAAACTGAGTTAGGCTACTTAACTGAGTTAACTAGATTACTTAATCTAGACTTAAACACAACAACAGCATGACCTGATGTTCATACAGTCTTCACAAACTTACATCAGCTCAGCACGATTAAGTCATGTGGTGCTGAACCCACTAACTTAGCTCACAACATCAGCCGGACGGCTCGAGAACACACGTAGATCTGCTGAAGAGCTCGAGCTCTCTAGATCCAGTTTAGTGCATTTCAATCTCGTGACTCTGTAGCTAAGCGACCTAATAATACTTCATTAGCAGTAACTGACGCTAGGCTAAGTGAGACCCAAACAGTGAACCCGCTCCTCACCTGGAGAATATAAATCGGCAAGTTCCCGGGCACCGGCGTGTTGAGGACCCCACCTAGCCGAAGCCGGAGCCTGAGCAGTCGGCTCGCCGTTTTGGACATCTTCCTCAGGCTGGGCAACGACTTGTGAGCTGGCCATGTTTCTGCGGCTTCACCGCTCTCAGCTCGTCAGCCACAGCCCGAGCGGTTCCTCTAGCTACAAGCCACGCCCCGTCGATCAACTCTACTTCTCGTTTAACCAATCAGCAGTCAGTCCTATACCGTCACACGATCCGAGCACTGTCCAATAAGATCACAGACAGGTACAGACGTGCTTAGCGACCCCACCCAACCTCCATATATTAAAAAACTATTATTATTATTATTATTATTATTATTATTATTATTATTATTATTACTATCATTATTATCATTATTGCTTTTAATTATGCCAAACATATGCTGCACTGTGTGAGGACAGTAGTAGATGATGTAGTAGATCCTCCGCTTTGGCTCCACTCAAGCTGTTCTTCCATCGTTGGTTCCAACCCTTACACCATTACTCAGACCACAACAGAGAGTAACTCCTTCCATCCTCTAGCTGAGGACACACGATCCTACAGTGACTCTAAATAATACTGCCAATATGCATACCTTTACATTATTTCATTCAATATTTTCTTCATTGACACTAATGTTTTTATGTTATAGTTTTAAATTCTCTAAATTCTTTTGATATACTGTTATAATATTATATTATCTCTAATTTATTAGTCTACGTATTATTATTATATATTATGTTAATTATTATAGTTTTAAATCTGTTATCTCTGTTAATATTTATTTAGCTTCTCTTTGTTTAAGCTATTACTATACTCTTACTAATTAGAAAACTTTGTTTTTATTCTCACTTATATCATATAAGCCAGCTACGGAGGTTGTATTCCTTTTTGAACCTTGGTCTTCCCAAGGTTTTTTGTTGCCATAGGCGTGCTCAGGTTGGGCTTGGGCTTATATAATAAAATATAATAGAAACTTGTAAAGCCGCCTTCAGACAATGCTCCACTATAAAAAGCCCTATAGAAATATCTGACTTTAACTTTGACTTTAGTACTTACAGATGTGCATGAAGTGGATGTCTAGAATGTTATCAGGTCTTATTCTATGGGGGTGCTCAAAACCTTTATTTTTAATATTAATATATCAATAATGTATTAGTTAAAAGCAACACTATTATTAATATATTAATCATTGAAGACATATATAAAGTCATATATATTTATTTGGAAAACAATTACAATTACACATAACCTTCACTTAACCTGTGAAGCGACTGCACCACCACCATTATTATTATTATTATTATTATTATTATTATTATTATTATGCAATTTCATGCCTTTAATTTTACTAGTGCAAAATATACAGAATGTGTTTGTGTTTCTTTGTATTGTTCTTGGAAAACTACAGTTCTTGAAGTATGTACAGTGGTGCTTGAAAGTTTGTGAACCCTTTAGAATTTTCTATATTTCTGCATAAATATGACCTAAAACATCATCAGATTTTCACACAAGTCCTGAAAGTAGATAAAGAGAACCCAGTTAAACAAATGAGACAAAAATAATTGTACTTGGCCATTTATGTATTGAGGAAAATATTACATATTAGTGAGTGGCAAAAGTTTGTGAACCTCTATTATTAGCAGTTAATTTGAAGGTGAAATTAGAGTCAGGTGTTTTCAATCAATGGGATGACAATCAGGTGTGAGTGAGCACCCTGTGTTATTTAAAGAACAGGGATCTGTCAAAGTCTGCTCTTCACAACACATGTTTATGGAACTGTGTCATGACAAGAACAAAGGAGATTTCTGAGGACCTCAGAAAAAGAAAAGGTTACAAAACCATCTCTAAAAAGTTTGGACTCTACCAATCCACAGTCAGACAGATTGTGTACAAATATAGGAAATTCAAGACCACTGTTACCCTCCCCAGGAGTGGTCGACCAACAAAGATGACTCCAAGAGCAAGGCATGTAATAGTTGGTAAGGTCACAAAGGACCCCAGGATAACTTCTAAGCGACTGAAGGCCTCTCTCACATTGGCTAATGTTAATGTTCATGAGTCCACCATCAGAAGAACACTGAACAACAATGGTGTGCATGGCAGGCTTGCAAGGAGAAAGCCACTGCTCTCCAAAAAGAACATTGCTGCTCGTCTGCAGTTTGCTAAAGATCACGTGGACAAGCCAGAAGGCTATTAGAAGAATGTTTTGTGGACAGATGAGAATACAAATATAGAACAAAATGGACAAAATAGAACTTTTTGGTTTAAGAAAAAAGTGTTATGTTTGGAGAAAGGAAAACACTGCATTCCAGCATAAGAACCTTATCCCATCTGTGAAACATGGGGTGGGATGGTAGTATCATGGTTTGGGGCTGTTTTGCTGCATCTGGGCCAGGGCGGCTAGCCATCATTGATGGGAACAATGAATCTGAATTATATCAGAGAATTCTAAAGGAAAATGTCAAAAACATCTGTTCATGAACTGAATCGCAAGAGAAGGTGGGTCATGCAGCAAGACAACGCCCCTAAAGCACACAAGTCGTTCTACCAAAGAATGGTTAAAGAAGAATAAAGTTAATGTTTTGGAATGGCCAAGTCAAAGTCCTGACCTTAATCCAATCGAAATGTTGTGGAAGGACCTGAAAGTGCAGCAGCTAATGTTGTTATTGTTTGGAGAAAGGAAAACCAATGCATTCCAGCATAAGAACCTTATCCCAATCTGTGAGCATTGGTAGTGTGTATCATGGTTTGGGGTTGTTTTGTTGGGTCTGGGCAGGGACAGCTTGCCATGACATTGATGGAAAGAAGGAGTTCTGAATGAAAATTTGTCATGTTCCAGGACATCATCTGGCCATGAACAACTGCATCACAAGAGAAGGTGGGCCATGCAGTACCAAGTAACACAACGACTCGTAAGCACACAAGTTCTCGTTCTTTCTACCAAAGAATGGGTTTAAAGAAGAATAAAAAAGGTAATGTTTTGGAATGGCCAAGTCCTGACCTTAATCCAATAATCGAAATGTTGTTGAAGTGAGCAGTTAATGTGAGGAAAACCCACCAACATCATCCCCGATTTGAAGCTGTTCTGTATGGGAGGACATGGGCTAAAAATTTCCTCCAGCCCGGTTCCACATACTTTTGACTCACTAATATGTACATTGGAAATCATTTATTAAAATAAATGACCAAGTATAATAATTTTGTCTATTTTGTTGTTAACTGGATTCTCTTTATCTACTTTTATGACTTGTGTGAAAATCGGTGATGATGTTTTAGGTCATATTTTGCAGAAATGTAGAAAATTCTAAAAAATTCACAAACTTTCATTTTCGTAATCAAATGACAAGTACTTTAATGTAATGTATTTCTGGTAGTACACCAACCACATCTAACCACCACTGATAATAATAATAATAATAATAATAATAATAATAATAATAATAATAATACAGCTTCAGCCCTTTAGTTTATTTTTCCAAAATGTCCGTTAGTTTTATGTGTATGCGCTTCATACACATTCATAAATACAATCTTCCTCTAACAATATATAATAATATATTGTTAGAGGAAGATTGTATTTATGAATGTGTATCCCTTTTCACTTGATGCACTGCAAAATACAACCCCAAATCAGAAAAAGTTGGGACAGTATGGAAAATGGAATGATATTATGCACTGTAGAGGAAGAAATATATGCAAATCCCTTCCAATCTTTCTTTGAGGAACATTGTTTTTAAACATTGTAGACAAACTGGAGATCTTCTGCCCTTCTTTGCTCCTCAAAAAGCTCAGCCTTTCACAAGATACTGCTTTTGTACCAAATACCAGTTAACTGTTGACTTCATTATTTGAAAAAATACACATTATTTAGTTTTTTTCCTTATTGCTAGCCCTAAATTGCCCCCATCTCTACGTTATGGAATGTGTTGCAGGCCAAAAATACACAAATGGATGTGTATTAAAAACTTAAAAGGAGTTTATCAGACAAAAATTAAATATCTTGGATTCAGACCGTCTGCAATTAAGTAAAACTTAGGACACACAACATATTTGTTTATTTGCAATTTCCATGCTGTCCCAACCTTTTCTGATTTGGGAATATAGAGTTTGCACAGGTTTTTGCCAGATACCTTTCCTGACACAGAAGGTCCTGGATTAAAACCCAGGTGGTGCGACCTGGGTCCTTTCTGTGTGAGGCTTGCATGTCTTCCCCGTGACTGCATGGGTTGCTCTGGTTACTCCAGGTGTTCTGGTTTCCTCCCAAGTTGGGTGAATAGGAGATATTAAATTACCTGCAAACATGTTTGATATTGAACTTGTACTGATGAAATTTGTGTATCAGTGTATCAAAGTGTTGTAATGTGACATTAAATAAAACAAATAAACAAACAAATATTTATATTGGTTTGGAATCAGCACTGAGTACATACCAGTGGTTCCTCTGTAAGCACACCACTTGACCTTTACATTGCAAGCTCCACCTGGAATTTAACCCAGGCTCATGGATGAGTCTGGAAATTTATCAGCTGTATGGTGACACTAATGTTTGCAATGTGGGATTCTCCAGCATCTTTTCAACCTGAGTCTCAAATAAGAACAGGTGCCAGTACCGTGGAAACTTCCTGCCTGGTTCCTGTTCCAAAGAAATCATTCTTGGAGAATCTACTTTCATTCCCAATGACTATAGACCTGTGGCCCTTACATCCCATGTCGTGACGGTACTGGAATGACTGATGCTTTTACATCTGAGACCTCAGGTCAGCCTGTTCCTGCCTCCCCCTGCAAGTTGCTTATCACAGGTTGGAGTGGATGTTGCTGTAATCTGTTTATTGCAGTGGGCTCACTCACATTTGGACTGTAGAATCACTTTTTTCGACTTCTCAAGTGCATTCAACACAATACGACATCACATACTTGGGGAAAAGTCCATGATCACCTGGGTCTTGGAAATCTTGGAAGTCTGTCTTGGGAACCTGCTGATCTGATTGTCTGGTCAGTAACATTGGGGCACCACAGGGAACTGTGCTCTCCCACTTCCTTTTCACCCTGTACACCACAGACATCCAGTACAAGTTGGACCAGTGCCACCTTCAGACATTTGCTGATGACTCTTTGGTTGTCGGGTGTATCAGAGATGGACAGGAAGGTGAGTACAGGGACCTGGTAAACAGCTTTGTTGATTGGTGTATAAGGAACCATATACTCCTGAATGTGCCCAAAACTAAAGAGATGGTGGTGGACATCAGGAGGAAGAGGACCACGATCAGTCCCGTTACCATCATGGGACAGAATGTTGAGCTGGTGGATACTTGCAAGTACTTGGGTGTTCTGCACGACAACAGACTAGTCTGGAGTGCCAACATGGAAGGGGATGAGCAGACTCTACGTTCTGAGAAGGATCAGGTCTTTTAATATGTGCAGCATGATGTCGGTAGATTCTACCAATCAGTTGTTGTGGGTTCTGTCTGCTTTGAAGCAGTGTGCTGGGGAAACAGTGGATGCAAAAAAGCTCAACAAACTGATCAAGAAGGCTGATTCAGTCTTGAGCTGCTCACTGGGTGGTTTTGAGTTGACAGTGGAAAGGAGAACACTAACCAAACTCACTGCTATTCTGAACAATAAATCCCACCCTCTCCACGACCTACCAACAGAGAGACATTTTGACATTTCCAGCATTTAGCAGACGCCCTTATCCAGAGCGACTTACAATTGATACAGTCTTACAGTCCAAGCAATTGTGGGTTAAGGGCCTTGCTCAAGGAGCCAACAGTTGCAGTTTGGCAGAGGTGGGATTTGAACCCTAAACCTTTTGGTCCATAGTCCAGTACCTTAACCGCTAGGCTACCACAGTCCACAGTCCACTAGGCTACTACAGAGCAGAAAACTTTCAGAAACAAACTCATACAGCCCCACTGTAACACAGACCGGTTTGTACCAACAGCGATCACATTGTACAATACCCCAGCACTGTGTAAACCCACACGGACACGGGGAGGACATGCAGACTCCACACAGAAAGGACCCAGGCTGCTCCACCCTGGGATTGAACCCAGGACCTTCTTGCTGTGAGGCAGCGATGCTACCCACCGAGCCACTGTGCCGCCTAACTTACTTCAATTTCTTTATTTCTATTCATGATAGTGTGCTTCTTTACTCATATCACATATCTTTATTTCTATTCATATACCTGTAGGTACAATAATTACTTACTTACTTTAAATTCTCCTGATTTTAATTTCCATATCTGAGCTGCTTTAATCACCTGACTTCCCTCTGGGATTAATAAAGTCATCTATCTATCTAACTCTATTTCACTTTGTCATTATGGCGAATTGAGTGCAGACTGATGGGGAAAAACTTGAATTCTTTGCATTTTAGTACAAGGCCACAGCATCACAAACTGTACAAAAAAGGGTCTGAAGACTTCCCAAATTCATTGTATTTCTGAATTTCATTACACAGCCTTTGTATGGAAAACATTTAAATATAATACAGCTATGCTCTGTCCAATGACCATGAGATCAATGTCCATTCACTTTAATGACCAAGGTCTAACAATTATAATGAATTGTAATCGGAAAAAATCTGTCTCTTAACTCCGGACGTTGCAGTTTGGTCACCTCAGCAGCCAGTCAGCACTGCGAATCCACAGGCAGAGGCAGGAGTTAAAGAGCAGAAATCCGTCGTGTGTGTGTGTGTGAGAGAGAGAGAGAGAGAGAGAGAGAGAGAGAGAGAGAGAGAGAGAGAGAGAGAGAGAGGGGGAGAGAGAGAGAGACTACCTTACTGGTCATGTGCTCACTTATTTGTTAGATCATGTTTGGACTAGAGGCTGCTTTAACTCGGCTGATGTGTCAAAATCTTTTGGGTAAAAAAATATATGCAATAAATTATTCCTAAATTTTTCCTAATTATTCCGTTTTTTGTTGTTGTTGTTGTTGTTGTTGTTGTTGTTGTTGTCGTTGGTGGTGGTGGTGGTGGGGTTTTTTTGGGGGGGGGGGATAAATAAATAAATAAATAAACGGACTTGTTAATGGATCGATAAAACTTGAAGAAATATGATATTTTGTTTGATTTCCTGGAGATATTTAAGTTTGTTTCCTGGAGCGCTTGTGTTAGCTATTTAGAGAATCAACCCAAACCATAATAACGCTGTACAGTGCTAGCTATCTGTTGCAGTTACTGATATCCACTAGATGTCAGTGTTGCAAACGTATTTTGCAAGAGGCAAGTTCTGTTCATTGGAGTTCACCGACGTTGCCAGTTATCTATTAGCAAAGTTCTTGTATGCAAGGATGCAATGTGATATATGTAATTATCATTGTTGAAATATAAATATATAAAAACCTGTAATAGATTGCAAGCTAAGAAATTAAAAGATAAAAAAGAAAAGTTTTTTTAGTTTAATCAAATCTAGGCTCCATGCTAAGTGTCAGCTAATCAGGATTCTCCAGTTCCAGACTTAGAGGGTCTGAGTTTATACAGAGGCACCTGATTAGATTACCAGCTAATTATCAGGTTCAGTAGGTGTGTTAAAGCGTGGAAGTCACCACACAGTGTTCCAGGACTGGAGTTGCCCTTTGAGCTATACTCTGTGCTGTGGCAGTGCTGGAATGCAGTGCTATGGACCTCCAGTTGTAACTAAGCTGTAATTACCACATAATCCAATGGACAAATAATGACTTTATCCCAAACTCAGTTTGGAAATTCCACATTGTCCCCTTTTACCTAACCATGGATTCAAACTAAACTTTAATTATCCAACTGGTATGTTTTCCAATGCATAATGTCACAGTTGGCTTGAGTCCTTGGTTTTGTTTGCACAACCCCATTTTTTCCAGATAAAAAAGCAGCTTTGGATGACCCATACAGAAGGTTGTCAGTTCCTCACACAATAGACCATAAAGTTCTAGTGGCATGAACATAACTGGCATAATGCAGACTGCCACATAAACTGGCATACTGTATTGTACAGTGTGACATTTACATAAGCTTTGTTAATGGATGAACAAACCTTTAATAGCCTAAAATTGATTTTCCAAGTGGTAATGAAGTCTGCCCTTCAGTAAAAACCCACTAATGTTGGCCAGTGTTTAGCACCCACAGATTTGTTATTCACAGCATGTGTTAGAAATCCTAGGTGTCATGATTATTAGACAGGTAGTGTCAATAGACAAGTGGTTTGAAGCACAAATATAGAAGAAAATATGGGAAATAACCTTCTTATAAAAAAGGCTCATGCTATCCAGGAGAAACATCTGACACCCTGCAGCATCACCATCAAGGTTCATTTACCTGATCAAACTTACCTAGCCGTAGGTAACGAGGGTGCTCAAGAGGAGACAAATGGTAGTAGCAAGTGAAATAGCTCTGATAACTCGTAGAAAACCTATTGTAGTATTTTTCAGCAAATCTATTTTTAGACGCTCTGCTCATGTTGCATATCTTAACCACTGAAAGGATGTTACTTCATTGGCAGATAAATAAATTAAATAAATAAACTAAGTTAAATTACCTGCAAGTAGATTGAGATTATTTTTTTTACTTAAAATCAGTGTAGGAGTTTAGACATAGGTTGACTAAATTAAAAATAATGTTGTTATGAGACTTGTGTGTGTTAGTGTTTAGAGCAAATACACTTGAAATCATTAGTAAGTTCTTCATTATGAACAGTTGAAACTGGGCTTAAGATGGGAATACACACTCTATTTGCTGTCTGTTCATAAACTCACCCATTCATTTACACTCACTTACAATTAGTAATACAGTAGCTAATCCACCTAGGGGTGTGATTTTTTTTTTTTTTTTTTTCGTTTTTACATTCTGAACAGAAGGATTATAGGATTATAGGGCAAATGTAGTGGCCTTACAGTTACAGGATTTACCAGACTCTTTTATCTAGAGTAAGCAAAAACTGAACTATGAAGTATATTTGAGTATTTGAGGTATAAGGGCCTTGCTTAAAAACCCAACAGTGGGAGATTAGCAGAGCTGAGATTGGAATACAACCTTCCTATTACAGAGCCTTAACAACTAAAACACTGTGAAACACTGTTCCGGCTTGTCTGGGCTTGGGTTGGGTTGTGTAAATGAAGGATACTTGATGGCGGATCTTAAAAAGTTTGTGAATGCCATCGTAGACTGTGTGTTATGCTAACTTCCAAAATTCAGTTACCAGTCTTCTTACCAGTATCTCGATTATTTCTTTACAACATTCATTTGAAGCGAAGTGTATATTTTGAAATTCTCCTCTATACTCACTTTAGCAGACTCGCTCTCTCTTATCTCTCTGATCTCCCCTAAGTCTGTCAACCCACACACCCTCAGGTCCGAAACAGCCATCTTCCAAACGCTTCAGCTTTGGAATTCTACTCCTATCATTCTGAGACATGCTTCAACAATTTCTTTTTTTTCCATCTATCTTACTCATAATCTTCAAAACTGCAGCTCATTAGCTCATAATTCACACCACAAATTCTTCTGCGGTTTTACATGTTTTTGGAATATATGTATGCAAAGTAGTTAGTGCTGTCACCTATCAGCTCCAGAGATCCCCAGTTCGATTCCCGGTCTGGATTCTGCCTGTGTGGAGTTTGCATGTTCTCCCTGTGTTCCCAGGGGTTTCTTCATTTACTCCAGTTTATTCCTACATTTCAAAGACTTGTAATAGGTCAACTGTTGTCTCAAAAGTGTCCAACCAGTTCATCCCTGGCTCCCCGCTACCCTGAATTTAATTAAACGGAAATGCAAATGAATTCATACATGAATGAATGAATAAAGTGTCTTTGGGTCAGTGAAAATCACTATAAAAACGCAGCGTTATTACTGTGACGCTGTGTTTCCAGATTTAGACTTATCTGATTTGGTTGGTGCTATATATTTCACACCATGTTTACTCAGGAAGCTCAAGCCTTCCTTGAGTTCTGAAGGGCTTTGAACAGAGTGTTTCATAATTGCTTTAACTTTCCGTTGTCAGTTATTTCCGCTGCTAGGGTGTATTGTATCACATAAAGTTTATATTTGATGTGTTTGTTTGCTGTACTTTTTTAGTAAACGGGACTCTAGCACAGACTTTAGCAGGTTTAGGCCGGTTTGCACTAGAAATGCAAACTAGCAACACGTCACTCGATCCACCACGCCCACGTCTACCAAACCTTATAAACACAAACTCCGAAACATGGGACTTGACAGCGCCGTTGCCAGCCCACACACGAGCGAGCGATCGGAGCAGCATTATAAAGCTGATCGCAGGCTTTCTGAGTGACATTTCTAAAGCTCCACAGATTAAAGAGATTTCGCGTGCTGCTCGCCTGTTGTTGCTCCTTCTGCGAGTTTGCGCCTGTAAACTTTGTAAAGGGGCAGCCAGCCCTTGGAGGAGCGTGAGCGTCCTGCCGCAATCCGGCGGGTGTTAAGATCCATGGAAGTAGTGGGTTTTTACGACAGCCTCGCATTCCACGGTGGCCACAGCCTCGGCGTGTACAAGCCCTGCACTGACGGCTCCATGACGAAACTCGGCATCTCCGAGCACGAAAAGGCGATCGACGTGAGTATCTACCTGGACTCTCTTCACTACCAGCAGCCGAGCCACAGCGAGGAGCTGTTTGGAGACTTCCAGCTCAGCGAGGACGCCAAGAGCAAGCGAGCTGCGGAGGTGCACGCCTACAACCGGAGCCACCTCGGCTACCCGGAGCTGCAGGAGACCCGTCTGGACACGGTCTTCAGCCCCGATTTCCTGGGCGCGTACGGCAAGCCTCAGTGGAAGGGCGAGGAAGACCCGCGGATGGACGGCTCGGCTGGATTCGACATGCGCTCCTGTTTGCAGTACCAGTCGGCGCCCAGTGGAAGTCTTGGTAACATCTCAAACGCGTCCTCGTCATGCTCCAGCCCGCCCGGTACGCCCGCGCCGGCCAACAAGTCCAGGTCCCCGCAGCCCGGCGGCAAAATGACTTCGTCTGGCAAAGGCAAGAAGCGGCTGGAAAAGGACAGCGACGAGTACCGGCTCCGGCGGGAGCGCAACAACCTGGCCGTGCGCAAAAGCAGGGACAAAGCGAAAATGCGCAACCTGGAGACGCAACACAAAGTGCTGGAGCTGGCCGCCGAAAACGAGCGCCTGCAGAAGCGCGTGGATCAGCTGTCAAGAGAGCTGGCAACCCTGCGCAACCTGCTGTCGGCCACCGGCCAGTGCTAACATTGACTTTGCTTACAGGACTGCAAATAATGATTTTCTTCAAAGTGTATGAGCATTCGCAAGTGAAAATGAACTGTTATGTAAAAAAAGATGTTTACAAGAAGCAAGAAGCGTGTACAGGGGACTGGCGCCTGGATTGCGCAACACTCTCCCTCATGCTTGATGACTTTGTCACGTACTTTGGTCTGTACAGTATTTTTGTACGGGTGAAAATGTCTACTGTTTTAATAATACTCTGTTATTTAAAATACCTTTTCCCCCCTCAATCTGGGGCAGTGGCTGTCGAGGGAAGAGTTGTACTGCAGAGGTATGATGCAACGCATTGTAACAGTATTGGCCATGCAATGAAGTAGTCTGCTAAAACAGAATAAGGGTACAATATGTTCTATTGCTATATAATATTTTATTGAATTAAATGATTTCTACTTCTCTTTGAACCTGCTTGTCTTGTTTTGGCTTCAATCACCAGCACACACCTCTTCCTTACAGGCGAGAGTTGGCTTATTCTGACAGCTCAGTCAAACAAGTGAAATAGAAACTTAGAAGCGTAAGACAATTGAAAGATTTTTAGTATTCGAGCCATCCTGTGAGTCTTTTTAATCCCTATTTTTTAAGAGCAGAAATAACAGAAATCTACACAGATAGAAAGGTGTTAGAAACACAATGCGACAAACTCCACCATAGTCAGCCTACACTTCTACCACAGTAAATACATCTCTTAGACATTTGGGTCCCACTATAGGATATTTCACTTTCTAAAATAAAGTAGTATGACATGTCAAGGATGAACAGATTCCTGCTATCTTATGTTAGAGTGAACGTATTCTAAAGGTATTTGGGAGTGCAGAGAGGCCCAGTTTGTCCTTTGTTCATGTCACTCAGCAGTAAAGCAGAATTATCTAAAGCACACAGAGATTGTCAATAGTCTATTGAGTTCAGCGTTCTCTCAGAGTTGGGGTCAAGGCTGGACGCTTCGACATGTCCAAGCTCCAGATAATGCTTCTGCATATAGGTGAAATGAGACAGAAAGAATACCAATCATCAGCCTAATCCTTGGTCGGGTGTTCTAGGATATAGGTTATTACATGAGCTGCGATATTACATAGTATTACCAATAAAAAGGTTAATAGGGGTCAAAACAGTTCCGCTTCAAGTAGCCAAGATTAACTACTAATTCAAGCACTCTATCAGATAAAGGCTTCTTACAACCTTCATTTTGTTCTAGCAGTCACACAAAAAAAATCATCAGAATATTATGCACTTAATTACGCTGTAAATAACTGGAGACAATGCTCCGGGCCTAAATACTGTAAGCTTCTTCATTATAAGCTGTACTTCGTCACTGCCTAAGTCTAACGCTGACCACATATTTCCAACCACAGAGTGAAAGAAACAAACAAACATGGCCCAGGTGTCTGGAAATCGCTGATATTATAACAGCAGGATATATTTACAGGTGTTTGCGTCACAGTCCAATAGAGAGTTTTTGTGGGAAATCTGACCCTGCGATACTGTTTTATTAGGTTTTGCGGTTTGCAGTGTTCCTTCAGATGACAGCTTGGTAGAACCTGTTTTACTCAGACAGCCTTTCTGACCCTGCAGGTATGGGGCTTGGGACTGTCATCTTTGGGTGAGTGAGATGAGAAAGGAACTTGTCAGACAGGTGCTGACCGGCCAGAGAGGGAGAAGAAGGCTGAAAAGATACCCCCCCACACCCCCCCACACACACTCATCCTCATCAAGTGTCATCACCATGACAATGAAGGGTGGGAGAGCGAGAGCTAGAGCGAGAGAAAGAAAGGGGTCTTAGGGGGACTTGTGTATTTGAAGTATAATATAGTATAAGTCAAATAATTTAAACGTTCCTGTTGACCTAAATATATCCTGGTCAAAAGATGATTCTAAAACACTCACCCTTACATCAGGTATATTTACCTTTCAAAATGTGTTTTTTATTTCTCAGTTGAATCTACAAATGTGCATAATATTAACAAATCCATTCATATTCTGCGGTTTTGACACACAGGCCTCCGATAAGCATTTCATGAATTCCATCTCCGTAAGAGCTACATTTAGCTCAGTTGTGATATTTAAGGCAGTGTATATTAAGGGCATGATGCCAATAAGAACTATGGCACAGGTCAGTGATTCATATTTAGCAGAAGATCCATAAACCTGATGACCTGGTGTTATTTTGTTTGGCTAACATTTCACAACACTTCCCAGGCTGAACGAAGAGATTAGAGTTGCTTAGACGTTGCTCAATACATACAACTTCCTTCTCCATAAAAGTGGCTTTAGCTCCTCTTTCCCATCTTTCACAATTGTTTCGCACGTCTTGAGTACAACAAGTACACTGAGGCAACAATCACACAAGCCAAAACAGCAGCAAGAGGACGTGATTTTACACAAAGATTATGTTTTCTTCCAATGAGTGAATAAGAAAGCAGTTCACTGTTTATTAAAGAGTATTTGTTTATGATCCCTATGATGGATTGGCACCCTGTCTAGGGTTGGTCTTGCCTTGTGCCCTGTGTCGCTGGCTGGGCAACAGCTCTCTCGTGACCTTGACTAGGATTAAGCGGATAAGACAATGAATGAATGAATGAATGTTTATTACCCTCCCCAAATTAAATAATTTATTACAGTTTTAAAAATGGTTTGCTCATGTGTAAGTGTTACTTGTCAATGTAACAATGTTATGCTATGCAACACCACTGTTTATCCAAAACACAAGTGACACACACTTAAAAGTAACAATCATTATTATTAAATTATTTATTTTTTTATTGTGTATATATACCAGTGGCTGTGGCTCAAAGATAAGAGCCAGCTGCTGAAAACTGCAGTTCCTGATGACCTGGGTTTGACCCCTGGACTGGGTTTGTAATGTAACGGTTGGGTAATGTGGGTAAAGAACCCTGCAAGGGACTGGCACTGTACCTGTGCCTGTGCCCAGAAAGTTCTGTGACAGGGTCTGGACCAGGATAAGCAGGGGATTTGTTTTGGTGCATGGCAATGGGATACATATATACATGTGTACTGTACTGCAAACCAATAATATCTCAGCATCAAATTTCCCACATATACTCTCAGGCCTAGGTCGTTATTGGTCGATTCCTTACTTTTTTCAATGCTGTGTACATAAACTTTAGGCCACTTTTGGTAAACCTTGCTAGTACCAGGTAGGACC
>JAJAGP010000997.1:0-56175 GCA_025084515.1 Ancistrus triradiatus
AATTAAATTCTTTAAAAATCCTACAATGTGATTTCATGGATTTTTTTTTCTCATTTTGTTTCTCATAGTTGAAGTGTATCTATGATGAAAATTACAGACCTCTCTCATCTTTCTAAGTCGGAGAACTTGCACAATCAGTGACTGACTAAATCCTTTTTTTGCCCCATGGTAAATGTCTTTCACCTTTGGCTTGACTGACAGCACTGCTCTACCTCCTCACAGTGAAAGGCGTGGGGTTTGGTCTGACAAGGCAGACAAGGTGTTTCAGTTCCTCTCATCACATTGTTTGTTTCTCACACTCACTGTTCTTGGAACCTTGTTTGTGGTGAGTGCCAATGCTACTAGGGTGGGCTCTGTGCCAGTCCTTTCACAGATACGGGATAATACATTTTAGTAGATGCCTCTCAAAACCTGAATGTAAGTACTGCATCACTTGACACAAGATGCTGGCCATAGTGGTGCATAAGCACTTTAAGTCCTATTATCTCAGCATGGTAGATTCCATGAACCCGAAGAGGAGACTGCCCATTCTATCATTGCACTGCAGTCTCTCCAGGTCTCTTTACAACACAGAGTTCAGATGCTGCACACTAATGCCGATGCTTTGTCACAGCAGCCATGGATGAAGGTATACTGCTGGCATTGTGAGTGATTGGAAACAGTGCAATGAGGTCACATCACAGCACAGAACAGACGAGTGGTGGGCACAGGAGCAGGACGAGGAGCTCATCTTGCTTCATCAGTGGTTTGAGATGTTACAGAAGCCAGAATAGTTGAAGGTGTTGTACCACTTCTGGGAGTAACCCCCATACAGGACACAGTGCAGCAGTTGTTGCAGGAGCAGCGTGGTGATGTGCTTGGGGTAATGTAGGGTCCAGAAGTAGTTGGATACTTCGGTCTCTCGAAAACGCTCTGCTGTCTTCAGTAGCATTTTAACTGGCCTAACAACTGGTAGAACAACATAGAGGTTTTTGCCCATTGCTGCGACACATGCATGACTCATAAGGGCCTGGCCAAGCATTTGAGTGTGCTACTGTTTTCAAAACTGTCCACCATGCCCATTGAGCAGGTAGAAGTGCTTGGTCCCGTTTCAGAAACTGATCAGTGGAACTTCTACCTGATGGTCACATTGGACTATTTTACCTAGTGGGCTGAAGTGTGTCCATCCCCTGTTCAGAGTGCCGCTGCTACAACTAAGCACCATCTGTAAAGCTTCTTCTGTAGATCTGGGGTCCCTGAAGATCTCCGAAGTGACCAAGGCACAGGTCATCGCGGAGATGTGCGAGCAAGGGATCGACCTGCAAAGTGACAGACTAGTAGTGAGATTCTACCGAACCATTCAGCTAACTATAGTACTGAGTCAGCACCAGCATGACTGGAACCGACACCTACTTCTGGTGTTGCTGGCCAGTTTGGCAGTTCTGAAGGAGCCCACAGGATTCACGCTGGCACAGCTGATGTTAAGGGGCGGACTTCAAAACCCTGTGGAGCAAGCATTTGGAAACTTCACCTAGAGAGGAAGTGAGCATGAGCTCCATCACTGCTCACGTGCAGGAGCTCCATTCCTGTATGGCCGCTGTGCACTGGCTGGCCTCAGAGTGACAGCAGGGTACAAGTAAGTGCGTGAAGTGGCAAGAGTGTGGTTTTACAGCCCACTACAGCCAAAAGGCCAGCTGCAGAGCACCTGGGAGGGCCCGTTCATCATCTCCAAGACACAATATGAAGTTGTGTACTAGGTCCGGATGGAGTGGAAGTCAGTTGTGTTACACCACACAATCACCTTTTGTCGTACCGCCTCTGGAAAGACAGCAATGCAATGCTCCCAGTATTCCTGGTTATAGTTGTGCTGGATACACACGTTTAATTAAGTTCTGTGAGTATTTACAGTTAAAATTAGTTTACAACATTTACGTAGCTCTCTCCCCTTCTCCAACTTCATTAGCCTTAGCGCCATTGCTAGCTCTTAACAGAGCTGATTTTAGTGCTTTTGGGCAATTCTTAATAAAGGCTTCAATGTGAGCAATTTTCCTGGTGTCCTTCTACTACGCTACAATATGCTGACACAAATATGCTACATTGTAAGTAGAGATTTTTAATAGTTTTCACTTCACCTCCAATAGAGCCTGACAAGTAGAACGTGATGCGTAGGATATGGGTTAAAAGTAACTCGGCACGAGCTTTAGCGCATCTATAATAAAATACACGTAAATTATTTTAAGTAATCGTTTATGATTTTAAAAGTCTTTGGCTCCATCTAGTGATCAAAAGTTTGTTATTGTAACTGCACCAGAAACTTGTCAGCTTCAGACCTGCTGGAATTAAATCGTTCAACTTGGGAGTTTGTGTTTGCTTTTGAACGAATCCAGCAGCAATCCATTGCTACTTGTATTATATAAAAATAGAATTAGAAGGAAGTTTGTCAAATATATCTATATCGTACAGTTTAATCAAGTACATTTACTATATAGGCACAATATATAAACAACTACTGATTAGCAGGACACAATTTCTCTTTATCTATCAATCAGTATAAACATTCTGCCATAAGGAATCATTGCTTAGACACAAATGGCACTGTAGAGCTAGGTTTCCTGGTAAAAAAAAAAAAAAAGACCAGCAAACTGGTTTAGCTGGTTACTAGTCTTAGCTGTTCAAGCTGGTCTGGTTGGTTGGTTCTAAATGGGTTTTGACATACACTAGCTAGTCAGGTTGGGAGACCAGCTGGAAAACCAGCTAAGCAAGCCAAACACCAGCTATGCCAAGCTGGCAGACCAGCCATACCAGCCTAAACCAGCTAAAACCAGCAAGCCATCTTAAATCTTGAAAATTTGAAAATGTTCGCTTCTTTTTGTTTGTTTTGTTATTTGAATTTGTATAATTCAGATTGATTTTCCTTAGTCACAGGGAGTATAAAACATTCATCATCGTTCCCAATTGTTCACAACTGACCTTTGGGTTTTAACCTGGGATCTTTGGGTGTTTCAGGACAACATCAGACACCCTCCTCCAGGCGGCCCTTTTGGGTTTGATCAGGCACAGACGTCTGTCCTAGCAGCAACTGCCCACAGATCAGCCCTCTTGATATTTTTTGCTTAGAGATGGACCTTTTCTTTGCCATCCCACAATTACCAAAAGATTCAGGACTTTGCAGAGTGAGCGTCCTACAAATCATTTGCAGCCCAACTCTATGGGCTCATAATATCTCTTCCAGCCTCTGTCCTGGCAGTTCTCGACCAGTTCCTGGTATTTGGTATATTTCCTCTCATTGGATTCTTCAATACGCTTTTCCCAGGGTACTGTGAATTCTTGCATGATCAGTTGTTTTGTCACCTCAGAGGTAATTATGAAATCTGGTATGTTGCTATAATGTGCTGTGGAAGCTTCAGCTGCTTGTGTAAATGAACTTGCAGTTGCCAATCAGAGGCTGTGTGAAGGAGACCAATGCTTGTTTTTGATTGTATTTCTCTACAGCTCTGTATTTCTCTACAGCTCTGCTTCTTTGGAGCATGTTGATGGTTGCTAGTGTTGAGGGCAGTAGCTATGCTCTCAGCAACCGCTTTGAGCACTTGGTCATGGTGAAAACAATAGCAACCCAAGGTGCTTTGAGTAGCTACTGAGGACATGTTCTAAGGATCTTCCTTCAGACCAAAGAGGGCATGAAGGTGTTTCACTTTTACTCAAGATGTGTAGGATTGCTGGGCTTGGTAGAGCATTGTAGACAGCTTGGTCAAGGAACCGGATATGATGGAAGTCTACCTGCATGATGTTTGAATAGGTAGGCTATTCCTGCTATTCCCATCTTTTCCATACTCCTGAGTTCAACCATCTTGTTCACATGCCTTTCCTTCATGCCTGCTTAGACCTGCTTCTGGATTAGATAGTGTCTGTCCTTGCCCTGAGTCTTGCTAACCTGGGTCTTTGGGAAGTACCCTAAGCCTGCTCTTCAGTTTGCCATGTTACTCACCAGCATTTTTTTTTTGCCTTAGGCACAACTACACTTCTTTCTCCACTCTCCAATTCCTTCTCTCATTCATGCCACCATGAACTCTTCATATAAGCCACTGATGAGTGTAGAAACAAAGAGATGTACCTAATAAAGTGATCAGTGAGTGTATAATCCCAATATCATGATAAATGATCAGATTATCAACCATAATTACTGTAGCAAAGAATATCACGTTACACTTTTTAAAATCACTATTACACTTGCCTCAAACTTTCAGTTAAGAGGGAGTGGAGCTTAAGTGTGACGTGTCAGACATGGGTGGAGCTGGATGCATTGGAAGTACAGCCCCACCTTCCCTCAGGCTATTGTCTTTGTTTGTGGGTTTCTTTATTTTATTTAACGTCACTTTCGGTATCCAATGGCTATTTAACGACAGACACCTTACGTAAACACACAAGGTTATATTGAAAAACGTCATACACACTAAGTTCGGGGCCTATTTAGTGTAATCAATTAACCTAATGCATGTCTTTGTACTGTGGGAGCAACTTGGAGAAAATTCACGCGGACGCTTGGTGCACAGACACTACCCACTGCACCACCGTGCCACCCCCAGGCTATTGTCATAAACGTGGGATTCAACAAGCCTTTAGTATTTGGCTTGGTTTCTTATGTCACAAACCGGTTAAGCAGAATAATATTATTGCGTCACGTTCAGGTGGTACAGAGAAGTTTAGTCAGCAGTGTTAGTTCTATAACCATCAGCTAATTAACTTGAATGTTTAAATTACCTAGTTACAAATTAAGCAATCTTATAATGTAGGAGTTAAAGGACTGATGTCACACTAAGTTGACAAAGCTGTGAATTGCAGAGTGGGTTGAGCAGTGGCTTATTATTATTTAAAGGACCTGGCGTTCAAAACTGAACATTAAACTGTATTAACTTGTGAAAGGGGGAATAATATGTCACCTCTTGTATGGTTCAGTGCATCTTAATTGTCAATTTAAAAATATATGTATTTTTTAATTGACAATTAAGATGCAGTGAATCATCATTCCTTTAATTCCACAAATGTCACATGTATGTAGCTTATGGTTGAATACTATCTGTTGTATTCATAGATCTATATTGGCTCATCAGACCATTGATTTTAAATAGATTATAGATTAAAAGATTAAAGATTATATATATATTATGAGTGACAGCAGACTGACTTTTATTTAGCTCTCTCATAAGATCTCTACTTAATTAACCCCTCAGAATGAATTTAACCTTTTTAAGGGATTTTCAAAAGTATCGGAATCGGTATTCCGAGATCAGCCTAGTTTGCAAAACGCAACGTACGTGCGGAGAGATAAAGTCAAGGGTGATAAAGTCAGCACAAGCCGCACTAAAGAGACGTTTTCTGAATGGGGAGGATCCGTTTTTTACCCGCTTTCATTAACTAGAGTAATTTCTTATTCACAGCCGCTTGTTTACATGAGTGCGCGTTATTATTTTTAACACCCATATTCAGACAAATCCCGCCTCCTAAACGTCCTGGCCTGTGATTGGCTATAAACTTAGAAGCGGGATGCTAACTGTCCAATCATCAGGCTCCTCCAGTGGACGCCTCAAGGTATCATTTCTTTAAGAACGAATAAATGACTATTGTATCTTATTAATATGCAAATAAAAATAGTTAGCAAAAACATAAACCCTTAAAGCATTTTATTTGACAGGGTAAAGTCTAATGCAAATGTTTTGCCTCTTTTGGTCAAAGTTCATGTTTTGATAAGTTTCTCCCTCATTTTTGAAAATTAAACAAAATTTGAAATGTGCAACAGTTTGGGTAAGAAGATTTTTATGCTCTGGCTTGTTAAGCCTAATTAAAATATGCAGCAATGTGACATAGTTAAGATTTGTCACTGCAAAGTAAACCTGTAAATATATGTAAAGTAAGCTATCAAATGTTGTGATATGTATACTGGTTTACAGAGTTTGATGGACAATGGCATGGGACCCTCCCTATAGTATGCTGATCAGAAGCATCTCCAGCACCTATCCGTGCAGCAGTAGGCATGCTCTGGATGGGGGTTAATCCTCAGGTTAGTCCTCAGTCTTCATATTTAGCAGCATTTCTAAAAAGATCTGACCTTTTTGGATATTTTGGTTCCTCGTATTTAAAATGTTTTTATTCCTTTTTTGCTGTGGTTAGCTAAAGATAATAATGTCATTTGTACGATGTAGTTGCAATACAAAATGTTCCCTCAATGTCATGGATGTGTACCTCTTGGCCTCAATAAAATACATCCTGTTTCAAAAACTGGGGCTTTTTAAATAAATACTTTTTTTTACTTTAAGTACATTTAGTAGCATGCACTTTTATGCTTCTACTTGAGTAAAATGTATAAGCCATACTTTAACTTAAGTTCACCTTTACTTAAGTAAATAACCTGTGTACTTCTGCCTTGTCTGCCAGTACATTGGTACTTTTATTTGCAATTACAGTGATATAAACAGTACCGGATAGAGGTGGGCGGATCTATCCAAATATCGATAATATTGATACCAACGCTGGTATTGATATTGAGCAACACTCGTGTAAAAAGACTGGTTTCTCCTACCTCAAAAAAGATTTCATTTCCTAATGTTAATGCAAACATTTTGTTACTGTTCCATTGTTTCTAAACAAAAATGTTGATTGTGATAAAGTATTTTGTTGTCACGTACAATGTTTGGTGAAATTCTATCCTAGGTCTTTTGGATCCTTTGGATCTATGAAGCTTAAATATTAAAAAGCTTATGAAGCTTAAATATTAAAAAGTATCGGTATCGATATTGATACTGGCCCTGCATTTACTTGGTATCGGATCGATACCAAAAATCCCGGTATCGCCCACCTCTAGTACCAGAACGAAATGCATATTCTGTGAACATAGCGCTCGCGCCAAATTTCGCTGTTTTGGAACGTACCATTTTGGAGCGACAGGTTGGTGCAAAATAGCTTTTGGGTAAACTCTTGTCTGTAAATTATTCACGAACATATATTCGGTTAAATAATGTACTTGAAGACATAAACAAATACATTATTGCTCCGAGATATTTAAAAACGTTGTCAAAAAAAAAAAAAAAAACAACTCTTATAAGCCAGTGACACCCCGTTAGCACAGAAAGTGTGCTGCCGCCATTAGTGCGTGAGGAAGCGCTCGAGTCTGACGGTTTCCTGGCTTATAACGACACATAAAACCAACAAAATGACAACGAAAAAGAAGCGCTGTCCACGTAAGAGTAATGGCAGCTGGGTTGTCATCACTGCAGGTACGGAATCTTCCTAATGATACTTAGGTGTAGTGATGGTGTGTTTTCACAGTTGAAGTTCACTAAAAAAGCTGTATGACGAATGTCAGTATCGGGAACTAATCAGGACCCCAAAACAGGAAAGTTTAGGTCATTTCAGTAGTGTTCACTCTGATGTTTGCTCTAACTTTTATTGGTGAGCTTAGTAATGTTTTTTATTTTAAAAACCTTAAAAACGTTCTGCCAACCTAATCCGTATTGGGTACTCACGTACATAGCGGTTTACGGTAGCGTAACACACAGGCGGGACGATGTGTGGTTGATTCGTTAGGTGCAGAAAATGTGAGGAACTGCTTTCTTTAGCTGTATTCTAATTAAAAATCCATCTAAATATTAATCCTCACACTAGAAATGTGTATTTTGCTAACACAATATCATGAGAATATCAACCTGGACATTACGGTTATATTTTAAAACGAAACACTTGCATGAAATGGTTTTCCGCTAGTTGTTAGGTTGTCTGCATTGCTATCATGTCTTTCAAGTGTTTATTTGCGTTTGAGTTGATTTTTGTTCGAAATTGCAATGGTCATTCAGTTCTACATTCGTCATTATTTGAAATTCAATAAAATACCAAAGAAATCGTTAAAATTTTTTATGTAGCTATATTCTGTGGTATACATTACAACTAGTGTTGCCAACTTCTTGGCAGTGTATACACACACACACACACAGACAGAGCTTAGTAGTGGTGGGATTTGAACTCTGGACCTTCTGGTTCATAATCCAGTACCTTAACCGCTAGGCCACCATGGTCCCATTTTTATAAATAAATAAATAAATAAATAAATAAATAAACGAATGAATAAATAAATAAATAAATAAATAAATATATATATATATATATATATATATATATACACACACACACACACACACACACACATTTGCCCATAAATTGGTCCCATTTCTATTTATATACATATGTAAAATTGCCCATAAATTGTGAATGTCCCAGACAATACGGCAACCCTAGTTACAACCTGTAGCGTGTGGCTGTAAACATTAGCTTCGTGCTAATTGGGTTTTTGAGTTACTGTTCAAATAATTTACTAATGGTCCATGTCTTCTGACCATTACATGAACGTTTTAAAGGTGACATGCGCCTTTCCACAAACTGACACAGTCCCCCCCTGTGTCTTAATGACATGTCTGTGTAACCAAACCAAATTTGAAGGCTTGTTGAGGCTCATATTTTCAGACCTATAAAAGAGGCAATAATGCTGGTTTGTCAGATTTCACCATTTGTAAGTTGGTAGACACTTAACTCTGCAAATGTATGTGCAGAAGCATTGAAAAAACAATGTCTTTTTGAACAATGTCTTCTTTAATTTGATTGCTGCATGTTTCACATACAGGAGAAATCCACCCTAAACAACATTATGTTCATATTTTTATTTACTATAAATAAGTAATAGTAAAAGACACCCTAAAATTCTCCTAACATACTTCATTTGACTTGTTTGATTGAACTGTTTTTTTTATTTTTTTTTATTAGGATGTCTATTTTTGCATCCAAAAAATAGTTGACTGCCTTATCCACAGTGCTTTTCATCAACATGCTCTAGTTGTAATTAAACGTATTGGTTTGTCCCGAACAGACTCTGCACTGGACGCAACAAAGCCACAGGACTGTAACCCAACATTCGTTAGACTCAGAAACCCAGCTACAGGTCATAACAACATCTTTGATCTTTACTGTTTTGGAGATGAATGTAGCTCCAATCATCATTATATGCAGTTTCCAGTTTTAGCTACTCCCAGCACACCTGAACCAACCCTTGAAAGACAAAATGATTCGCTGTGTAGCTGGATCAGGAGTACTGGGAGTGGGGAAATATGTGAAACTAAAATTGGAGTTAAGAACTCATTGACCACATAACTGATGTTCTCTAATGTGTGCTTTAGGTTCTGCATCTCAGTACTTGTTCAGCAGTGGGGATGTGCGGGTGTATGAGGTGAAGGCATTTGTCGAGGAGTTCCACTCTTGGTTTATTGATCAAACAGTTCAAAGTGGTAAGAACACAATCAGGACTTAAAAACTGAGACCAAAACATCAATCCGATTTAAAAAATAAAAATAAAAAGTTTACACGGCAATTTTGGGAAACCATGACTTTTCCAAATTAATTAAATGCTCAGCCATGAAACAGCTCTCCTGGTATTCTGTCTGTGGGACAGCTGTCTCGGGTCCTCATCATCCAACTTCAGTGCAGCCTGAGTATCCAGGGGGAAAGGGTAGGGGATTGCCAGAAGTGTGGTGGTGCCGTTGTTGTTGGGCTGGAGTGGGTGAGTGGTGTGAATTTGCCCCTTTCAAAGGGTTGGGGTGGGTGGATGTTGAAAACCTGATTTTCAGGAAGTGTGTTTATATGCATTTAATAATCCGATAACTGGAGATGATCAGTTATTAATCAGTTAGTAATCTGAGTTTACATGCACTTGGGTAATTGGGTAATGGGAAAGCTCTGGGTTTACATGACTTGGGCATAATTGGATTTCTACTTTGCAACCTGCCAATAATCTCTCAGAAGAATGTGATGTGAACTTAACTTTATAAATTAAACTTAATAATTTTAAGTTTAATAATAATAATAATAATAAAAGTAATTTCCTTGAGCATGCACTGCAACTCAGAGTCTCCCCGAAAGTGTTTGTTAGCTTCTTCACGGATGGTGCGTTTAATTCTCCGAGAGAAACAAGCCCAAAATAAGTGAGAATAAGTGGACCTGGCAACCATGTATAATTCCACTGTGTGCTTCTGGAATTCGTTTGAGTACATGCGCAGTCAGAGAAAAAGAGAGACAGTGTGTGTGTGTGTGTGTGTGTGTGTGTGTGTGTGTGTGTGTGTGTGTGTGTGTGTGTGTGTGTGTGTGTGTGTGTGTGTGTGTGTGTGTGTGTGTGTGTGTGTGTGTGTGTGTGTGTGTGTGTATACATACATACACGCATATACACATATATACACATGTATGTGTGTATATACATGTATCACAGTCTCGTTATCTTGCCCACATCTGTTTCATGAATAAATAAATGTAAAATAAGTCTGTTCACTCTTCCGCCACCTTGGTAACACAACCAGGCAGTTATTTCCAGCCATACAAGACCAGACTCCCATTTCTTTGAGATACCCATATATCTGAAACTGAAAGAGAAATCAACGTTTAAAATGCATTTTTAGAATCGCTGGAATAATCTGCCAAAAATTATATAACTTGCGTTGTTGGGTTCAAACAACACAGAAAAAGAAGATTTTTTTTTTAAGGACATTCTGGCTACTGTGCATCTTGCCACTATAAAGGGGTCAAGAGTTACCGCTCCCCCCTCACTGACACATTTACTGATATGCCGATTGGTTCTTTCTAATGACGGGGCGGGGTTTCTGTACCAACCAAATAGTGGTTAGGGAATTGTGTAGCATGGTCCAGTAAGCTATCCCTGGTGGAACAATTAAGGGTGTACTCACACTGAGCACGGTTGCCATGAACTGGGCCAGAGCGCGAATGGGGAGGGGGGGACAAACCCGCTCTGGCCCGCACTCACACTAGGTTCACACAGAAACGCACTCCGGTGCGCTTTCGTGATGCTTTCGTCATCACCATGCATGCTCGCACAGCCCGCTTCATGGTTGTACATATGATCGGGTAATCACAGACGTTTATGCTGTTCCTAGCTTTCGTTTTGTACACGCTGTGCAGCTGCCTCCGTAAGCACCAGATGCCGAAAATAAGTGCGTCACATCACCAGTACATTTATTATAAGGCTTATTAGGGCTGTGTGTCAGCGCGCAAAGAGAAACCAGAAAGCCATGTAGAAGTTTAAGCATAGAGTCCGGTGTGCAGCCCGAGAAGCCGGAACACTGAGCTGCACTAGCAATGCAGTTATAAGGTGTATTAGGGCTGTATGTTAGCACGAACAAAGAGAAACAAAAAAGTCACATATATTACATACAAGCAGGAAGTCCACTGTGCAGCTTAATAAGCTGAAATACAGCACGTCGCATAATCAATGCACCATATTATAAGGCGTATTAGGGCTGTGTGTCAATGCGAACAAAGAGAAATAAAAAAGCCATGTATAAGTGTAAGCATAGAGTCCGCTGTGCAGCATAATAAGCCGAAATACAGTGTGCTGCATTATCAATACACTTATAATAAGACGTATTAGGGCTGTGTGTCAGCGCGAACAAAACGAAACCAAAGAAAGGCATAGAAGTGTGTTATTACCCGATCACGTATGTACAACAATGAAGTGCGCTGTGCTGTGTTGGCGCGTCTGTGATGACGAAAGCGTGCCGGAGTGCGATTGCACTCACACTACAAACGTACCGTGCTGGAGTCCAGCAAACCGCGCTCTGGCCCACCTACTTCAAGCGCACCCGGGTGCGATTCGTAGCACTCACACTAGCCAAACGAACCGCGCTTGGGTACCAAACGCGCCCGGGCGTGGTTCGAATTGCCTAGTGTGAGTACACCCTAATATGCTGTCTGTATTTTGGTAGTTTGTGATTTAATTTTGCTCTGTTAATGTCCACAAGGATAATGACAGTGAGTCAGTGTGTTTTTGTTCTAAGCCAGTTATCTGGTTTACCCAAGGTGTGTAGTGCATCATTCAGGATTGCATGGGGTGGGACATTGACAAGAATGAAGGGGGACAACTCCTGCATGAATAAAATAGTTAGCAGTTCATGAACAACGTCTCCTCCATTGAAAAAATTACGGTTTCTGAAAACTGGCGATGTTAAGCAGGTCTTCCTTAGAATAAGTAATTTTTTTTCAGTAACTACGGTATTTTCCGGACCATAAAGCGCACCGGATTATAAGACGCAATATCAATGATCGACGCTAATGGGTCTATTTTCATACATAAAGCGCACCGGGTTATAAGACGCATTAAATGAAACAAAACTCTTAAGTTCCGTCGGAACCTCAGTTTGGTCTTTACCTGGCTCAGGGCGTCTTCTTTCTTTCTCCACTTCCGTACCATTGATTCGTTAATGTTGAATTCTCTCACAGCTGCTCTATGTCCGTGTTGTACTGCGTGACTGATAGCGTTGAGTTTGAAATCCGCTTCGAAAATAAATGAATGAATGCACGTACCCTAATGCTGAAGCACATACCGTATTACTCCGCGATGCTGCGCACTACGGTTGCCGTAAGCTTCGTAGCTTACCAAGGCTGTGCTAAAACATTTTGACAGCTTTGTGAGCGCTGTGTACCATCTACAATCGGTTCTACGTCAGAAAGCACAACCAGAATTAATTCATACATTTGATGCACCGCATTTTAGACTTTAGACTTTTATTTGTCACGTACAAGGTTATACACAGTACAACTTGCAGTGAAATGCTTCTTTGCAACGGTCCGAAAATGTGCACTATTACTGAAAATAAAAAGAAATATATATAAATAATAAAGTAAAATATTATTTTATTATTTATAATATTATTTTTTTTTATTATTATTATTATTATAAATGATTATTTATAATATAAATATTATTTAAATTAAAGGATTTTAAGTGCGCCTTATGGTCCGAAAAATACGGTAAACATCCAAAAATAACTACAAAATAAATAAATGAATAAAAAAGAAGGTACTAGTGCGCGCTGTGCAATGCTGCCATCCCAGGTACCATCTTAACAACACGAGGTCCTGGGGTAATATCTGCTTTAACAGGGTTTACTCTAATTTTATATCTGTCTGAATCTGCCATGTCTGTGTTTGTCTATCTTGTCTCCTGAGAATATTACAGGCAGAGTTGCATCAAACTCAGCTGTGCTCTGATAATTATAGCCCTATTTGGATTCACATCTCTGTGATTTTACAGGCAAATGCATGCTTTTTGCCATATATTTTAACAAGTGAGTGAAAGTCAGAGACATTGAAAATCTTCAATTAGAGTCTTTAAAAAAAAAAGTCTCTGCATTATGTAATTGGACTAGATGTTGCGAGAACTCAAGATCACCCACCCCTATTGTGACTCCAAACTACAACCCCACTACAACAGGGAAAGTTGGGACAGTATGGAAACTAATAGTATGAACCAAAGATATTTAACTTCATTTCATTTGTTAATAAACATCCATTCCTGCATTTCAGGCCTGCAAAACATTCCATTTGGTACAAAAGCAATATTCAAAAAAGGCTGAGTGTTTGAGGAGCAAAGATGGGAAGATGATCTTCAGCTTATCAACAGATGTGTAAGAAAATGACTGAAATGTTTAAAAACAATGTTCCTCAAAGAAAGATTGCAGGGGATTTACATATTTTTCCTCTACATTGAATAATATTATTCAATTAAGTTCAAGGAATCTGGAGGAATTTCAGTGCGTAAAGTCCAAGGGCACAAGCCTAAACTGAAGAGGCGTGAGATTTGATCCCTCAGACGGCACTACATCAAGGTAGGACCCTCAGATGGGACTGTATCAAGAACTGCCATTCATCCATAGCTGATAGAACCACATGGAAAGGGATTACTTTATCAAACACTACAGTATGAAAAGGACCATCCAGATCCAGTTATCAGCAGCAAGTCCAAAACCAAGCTTTGTCATGGTATAGGGTTGGGTCAGTGCCCTTGGCAAAGATCATTTACACTTCTGTAATGCAAAAAAAGTACACTGAGATTTTAGGGCAACATAAGCTGCCATCAAGATGACATCTTTTCCAGGCACGTCTATGCTTTTTTCAACAAGACAATGCACAACAGTTAAGTTACAATTAAAATATGTAGAATCCCTTCAAGTCCTTCTTTGAGGAACATTGGTTTTAAACATTTCAATAATTTTCTTACACATTTGTTGATGAACTGGAGATTCTCTGCCTGTCTTTACTCCTCAAAGACTCAGCCTTTCATGGATACTGCTTTTGGACCAAATCATGATTATAATCAACTGTTGACATTACCTGTTTGCAAATCACATCATTATTTAGTTGTTACATTTTTTTATCTCAGTACTAGCCCTATATTACCTTGCCAAAACATTTTATTTATTTATTTATTTATTTTTGGATTGTGTTACAGGCAGTAATGGATGTATATTATGAAATGAAATTAAGTTGACCTGAAAAAAAACTTGAAATATCTTTGGTTTATACTGTCTGCAATGGAAAAAAATAAAGTCAAAAGGATATGTGAAAAACACCACAGATTTTTTTTCATTTGCATTTTCCATACTATTCCAACTTTTTCTGATTTGGGGTTGCAGTGCATATGATTAGATACTCTAATCGTTATTTATCCATTGTAAATTATTATGGACTAAACATGAACCATCATTGACAGCTACATTATCCATCCATTTAAATCAGTTGACTAGTCAGTTGTGTTTTGTTATCCACATAGAATATTTATCAAGTCAAGTCAGATTTATTTATATGCTTTTTACAATGGAGCATTGTCTCAAAGCAACTTTACAAGTTTAGATTATCTCCTAATAACTACGTCCAATCCCAAATTGAGCAAGCCTAGGGCGACAGTGGCAAGGAAAAACTCCCTAAGTTATAGGAAGAAACCTTAGGAGGACCAAGACTCAAAAAGGGACCCAACCTCCTTGGGCGGCGTAGATGATAAATCTAAGAGCGAAACTAAAGTCATGGAGTCAAAGTTCGAATAATACTAATTTATGTTAGTATTGAACGTAATGTGGGAATGCCATTTGCACAGACGCCTTAGGTTGGATAAGGCTATTATTCTTATTACCGTATTTTTCGGATTATAAGACGCAATATCAACGATCGGCTGCTAACAGATCTATTTTCATACATAAAGCGCACCGGGTTATAAGGCGCATTAAATGAAACAAAACTCTTCCTAACTCAAGTCAAACTTTATTCAACTCTTTCACAATAACTCTCAACATCACCATTGTTCAGTTGTAACACCTAAAATACAAAACAATACACTCACTTTTTCAGTTTATTCCTCTACCACAAATCCATCAAATTCTTCATCTTCAGTGTCTGAGTTTAACAGTTGGGCGATTTCGGCATCAAGCATGGCCGGATCCCTCTCGTCATTATCCGAGTCAGTCTCGTTGCTGTTACTTAGCTGTTCAGCTGCTCTATTTCCATACTGTACTGCGTGACTGATAGCGTTGAGTTTGACAGCTTAACAGGTGACATTTTTGAGGCAGCGGGTATAGAAAATGCATGAATGAATGCACACACTTTAACGTTGAAGCACAGATCATATTACTCCACGAGGTTCCTGACTACAGTGGCCATAAGCTTAAAATCGGTTCTAGGTCAGAAAGCACAACCAGAATTAATTCATACATTATGCGCGCCGCATTTTAAGGCACACTGTCGATTTTTCAGAAAATTAAAGGATTTTAAATGCGCCTTATGGTCCGAAAAATACGGTACTAAGGTTATTAATCTACTTAACTCATACGTTACCTTGCAAGAGTGGTTATAGAACACCAGTTGTAATGACACACTTAACAGCGCAGCCTCTGGTGTATAAAGTATGACTGAATGGTGAGCAATGGTTGGCTGCCATTGCAGTCCTTATAATCACTGAGGTGATGAGCTGCAGGTGTTACCACTCGTGAAATACGCGCACAATTAGGAGGGAATGAGTGAATCAACACATGGCATGCAGCTCTACACTAAAATAAGATTTTGCCCATCTTGAAAACGCACACAAATAGAAAATGAAAGAAAACCACTATGGGCAGTAGATATTATATAAATCATTGTATGAGAAATGCTGCTTGGCTATTTAGTCAATACTGGTACACTACAGAATCCCATATAGCTTTGCTGAGTACGGCATATAATATGGTGTTCAGACAACATTCAAATCACAACGTGCAGTTTCACAGAACATGCCGTGTACATGGGATGCCAACCGCATAAGACCTATTGCATATGCAGAAGCAGCAAGAATTATACTTAGCACAAACAAAAAGTCAAGCATTGGATTGCAGGATTTGCATATGGACTATTGTAACCCAGCTTGTCTGACCTGTGAATTTGCCATAATAAGGTGCTTTCTAATCCAGCTCCTAGATTACCTAAGCACTACATAATTTAGTTCCCTTTGTGCAGCTTGCTCATTGTTAACGCAGGTGTCGGGTGTATGGGAGCTGAGTTAATGCTGAAATCTGTGGAGCATGTGTCTAGAATTTTATGTTAAAACATAAAGATGTCAACATTTGGAATCCCAGCTCTAATAAATATACTTTTACACAACTTTTTATCCAAAGTGAGGACATACATGACTGGATTTATTTTAACCAAGTGGGAATTTTGTAGAGTTTTTTTGTTTTTATGTCTATATTAACATTAATGTGTCTTTGTAGATGGCAGACTGCTGTATGTGACTCCTATGGATCCGCTGTTTCTCTTGTTACCGTATCTGCAAAATGGTGGAAAGGAGGTAAATATGTTTACCTCTTCAGTAGTACACCACTGTAATGTCTAATTTTAGTTTTTTGTTGTAACATCACATCAGAACAGATCTAAGTACTGAGGATAGGATTCTTGTACACTTCATCACAACAGCAGTTAGGGCAGTGTGTCACTCTACGGCAAAGGCAGGATTGAGGCTTTCACTACGAGGCCTCCATACTTGAACCTGACCTTCGTCAGATCCCAAACAGAACCTGGCTTCAGTAATAAAGACGATACGGTTCCAGTCCATAGCAGTCCAGGTTTCTCGTTCATGACACCACTGCAAATGAAGGTGATGGTGGCTGGCTGTCAATGGCAGGACATGTAATGGGTGCTGTGACAACAAATTTCTTTATGCTGAGTGCCTAGAAATGGTTCGGGCAGAGACGGTTTGTTTAGGGAAGGTCCCACCAGTGTCTGGATGGTGAACTACGAAACTGTGGGAGCTGCTCGTGCTTGTAGGCGGATTAAATGATGCTTTCTACTAGTGGTCTGTCTGGGCCATCTGGGGCCTATTTGCTGTGTGCGCATGTCCTCACGGAACCACTGCTCCCAACACCTCCTAACACCTAGGTCAGAACACCTTCGATGTCAGGCAGGTTGTCAAAACGACCATCTTGCTTTACTCAGTCCAATGATGCGCCCCCTCTCGACATCTGTCAGCTGGGCAAAATATTTTCGAGTGCACTGTAGAGGCATGTCGATCTGTCAACAATCTCTCACCAACAAGTACACTGCCCAAAAGTAGTCTTTTTATATGGCAGCGAGGGAAGCACTTGTACACCCTCTTGTGGCAAGACCCAGTGTCTAATCAGACCACACCTGTAATTATTTACATATCTGCCTGAGACATAACTGCATGCCGAGTTTTGCAGCATTCAGACATTTCTGTCTGGGTGCTTTTATTTTTCTTTGTCAGTGAGTATATTTGTTTGGTCAGTCTGGTAGTTGAGGATGGTGTGCATATTTGCAAGTGTGCTAGAGGAGCAAAAACCATGCTCTGCTGCTACTTGAAACTAGCAACTCGATTCATTTAAATAGTTATACTTGTGAAAAGATTGCATGAGTAACACACACTCATTACACACATTGGTTATTGATCATAATTTCATAGTAAAAAGCTGTAATGATGCCAGTTTAGTGGACACAAACTTTTTTTTTTTATTCTAAACTTTTGCATTGAAGTCCATTATTTATGGTCCAGTTAGCTCTGAGATTGCGATGTTGATGTTGTCCACAGGGTAAATTCCAGCCAGTCCAGCACATGGTAATGGATGAGGATTACCCTGGGTGCACAAGACTGCTGAAATGCAAACAGACTCTTGACACACTTCACCATGTGACTGATGAGAAAGGTCTGTAGGTGTGGTTGTCTGTTAACTTGCACTGTCTAACTTGTTATCCTTGTTAAAGCTGTGATCGTCAGTATTATAATTTATTATATTATAATAATAATATAATTTTTAACTCCTGCAGAGGTGGGTGGTCAGAAATTTCACAGATACAACCCAGAAAAGACAATGGAGTGGTTAAAGAAAAAGGTTTGTATAGATTTCCTTATATAGCAATTCATCTTCACTAGGGGCATTTTAGAAAACCCAATCCAGCAACTACGATGTTTGTAGGTGGTGGGGACGGGGTACCAGAGTACCCAGGAAAGAAACATGTAGTACAAGGTAGAAAACTCCACACAGACAGGGAATGATGGCAAGGACGCACCACTACCATCACACCAATTTTACCACCCAGTGTTTTTCTATTAGCACAGCTCCACGGTTGGTTATTACTTTTTTCCAACGTCGCATTACCATCAGTGGTTATATTCATGACACAAGGTTAGGTCAATACACTAGTCATGGGCCAATTGAGAGTGACCAATCTTAATTCATGTCTTTGGAATGTGGAAAGAAACCGGATCACCTGGAGTAAACTCACTTGGACACAGAAGGATATGCAAACTCCACACAGGTGGAGTCCAGGGTCAGGATTGAACAGGGCATCTCAGAGCTTAGTGGCGACTGCGCTATCCACAAGCGCCACTGTGCTGTCCTGCAAAATTCCACACAGAATGGCACAAACTGTTTAGTGACTGGTGTGCTCTTCAGTAAAGAGCTTTTTACCAATTCAAAAAGGTTTTTTTTTGTGATGTGTATTGTATGACATGCATAACTGTCAAATGTGTATTTTTATTTCATAGCTGTAGTAGTTTGTGCACTACAATCTATTCACTAGAAATATGATTCCTTATTATTTTTGAATGCCTTTTCAGGTTTTGAACACAGTGAGTGCACTTGAAAAGAGTGACATTTCTGTAGGTGAAGGAGTGAAGTCCACAACATTTGTTAGAGTTAAACAGGAAACCGATGTGACCGAAGGTAAAACAAAGTGAACGGGTCATTGACTGCTGAATGTTTTTTACCTGTGCTTGTATAGTGTGTGCTTAGGCCATGTTTATTTTTGTAGAAAATTACTTGCGTTATGCTCATGGACTGGTGTCTGAGTACATCGGTGAGGAGCTGAGCAAAAACCTGCACAAATATTTGCAGTAAGTATACACACGTTCATGCAATTATCTAATAAGCCTATCATGTGGTGGCAGCGGGATGCATATAACCACGCATATATGGACCAGCAGCTTCAGGTAGCCTTCAGGTCAGCTATCAGAATGGGGGAAAATGTGATCTTGACTGGGCCATGATTGTTAGTGCCAGATATATTTTTGTAACTGAAAAAAGTCTCGTCTTCTCCGGATGTAAAGGCCTTGTTGATGGGAGAGGTCAAAAGAAAATGGCCAGAATGATTTGAATGCTGGCAGAAAGACTATGGCTTCAAATAACTCATTCTGTGGTGAGCAGAAAAAACATCTCTGCGCTACATTCAGAAGGACTATAACAGCAGACCTGTCATGTTCCTGTATATTATGTTGCCCAAAGTGAACCTCTGAAGTCTGGGGAAAGATGTAGCCTGGTCTGATGAATCTTGATTTCTGCCAAGTCTTGCAGATGGCAGGGTCAGAATTTGGCGTCAACAGTATAAATCTATGGACCCAGCCTGCCTTGTGTGAACAGTCCAGACTTTTCGGTTCTCGACGATCCTTCTGGAACAAATTAACGATGAGAATCACTGTATCAGAATGTTGGGAAAATGTGAAACGCTGTCCATGAAATGTTTTTTTTTCCAGATATTTGTATGCATTTCAGAAAGGGCTGATCACAACAGTCTCTAGAGTTTAGTAAGAGTGCTAGTAAATAGGAATTCTGGGTGAAAAAACCTCGTCTGAAAAGGTACATGCTAAGAAATCTGCACAGCTAAAAACTGAATAACATTGTCTGGTATAATTAATAGTGATTTCTATTGAAACATAGTGATGGTAGTCTCATAATTTGGTGTAACTGGCATGAATGAACCACTCACTGGCCTCTTCATTAGGTACACCTGTTCAGCTGCTCCTTGATGACAATGAATCCGCACCAGGTTTCTATATCCCACTCTAGCACCATGTCACAAAGCTCAAATGATCTCAAACTGGTTTCATGATCATGTACTCAAATGGCCTCCACAGTCACCAGATCTCAATCCAACAGAGCATCTTTGGGATGTGGTGGAACTGGAGATTCCCATTGTGGATGTGCAGTCAACAAATCTGCACAGTGCGATCAAGTCAGTACGGACCAAAATCTCAGAGAAATGTTTCCATCACCTTATTGAGTCTATGCCATGAAGTATTAATACAGTTCTGAAGATCCAACCCGTTGTGCCTAATGAAGTGGCCAGTGTGTGTATACTTTTAGGAAAACTATACTAATACTGAGTAGTATTAGTGTAGTTAAGGGCCTCTGTATGTTCTCAGTACAACGTCAGTTCTTCATTGCTTGGATTCAACATGTTGGAAACATTCATTTGAGATTCATCTCCACATTCACATGACTGCACCACATAATTCCTGCATTTTTTCAGGTGAACATTCATGCTATGAATCTCCTGTTCTGCTACATCCCAAAGTTGTTCTATCGGATTCGGATCCGGCGACTAGGAAGGCCACTTTAGAACTCATTGACATGTTCATGAAACCAGCTGAATTTTGCTTTTTGACATGTTGCTTTATGCTGGAAGATGTGTATATTTTGATCATGAAGGGGTGCATGTGGTCAGAAACAGTATTCAAATGGGCTGGGTCATACAAGTGATAATTGACTGGTATTAACAAGCCCAAAGTGTGCCAAGAAAACATTCCCAACACCATTACACCACCTTCAGTAGCCTGGACTGTTAAGGTGGTCCATGGGTTTGCTCTGTTGGGACCCTATTCTGACCCTACAATCCATCATATTTCGACTTCAGGTGTCTAGTTTTGGTGAACCTGTGCCCACTACTGCCTCAGTCATTTGTTCTTGGTTAACAGAAGTGGAACTTAACGTAGTCTTATGTTGTTGTAGCCCATTGACCTCAACTATGTAGTGTATTCTGAGATGCAGAAATGACTTTGTAGACAGATGGGTAAAATGTGAATGCTTATGATCATAATGTGTTGCACTTAGTGTGAACTTTTGAGAAAGAGGGTTAGATGGTCCGTGTTCCATTATGTAATTACATAGACACTTCATATTTAGTGTCTACCTCTATCAGCAGGTAGTTTAGGTAATCATCTATTGATCTTGAAACAAATCTGCATCTTTTGTACTAAGTGAATTCTGTGTCCCCCACCTTTTTTCACTAGTGATAAATACTAATGAGAAATTCTTGTTTCATAATTCTTGGCTGAAATCTAAAGTTTTGAACACAATGGACTAAAACTGAAAGAAAACCGAAGTTTGTTTATTTTTTTTTATTATACAGTGCTTGAAGTATTGGGACACTCCCCTGCATGCCGCCAAAAGTATTAGGACACGCCCCCACATGCAGCCAAAAATATTGGAACACCTTATCAACGACCTAGCAACCACTTGGCAACACCATAGCAATCACCTGGGACACCATAGCAACTGCCTAGCAGCCACCTAGCAACACCATAACAATACCGTAACAACCACCTGAGTCACCATAGCAACTGCCTAACAACCATCCACCTCCCAACTCAGCCAAAAGTATTGGAACAGGTCACCCATGCAGCCAAAAAGTATTGGGATATGCCCCCCACACAGCCAAAAAGTACTGGGTCGTGCACATGTACGAGGCCAAATGTATTGGGGGACAAGCCACATTCTTTCCGTTTCAAGCACTGTTGGAGTTTCTTCAGGAAATGCAGATTTAGTTTTTATTGATGCCTCATATGAGTAGCAATTATAGCCTGCTTGGTTAGTGTCTCTGGAGGCTGAAAATATTTTTTGCTGTTAATTTAGAACAGCAATTTGAATTACCTTCTCATTATTTCCATAAATTATTTTAAAGCGTTATTTTATATTACTCACGCCCCCGAACCAGCCTCTGCAACACTTCTTTGTGCTCACCTAATCGAAGTGCTGCCACACGCCATAGCTACTTTACCTGCTCTGTATATTAACCCTGACTTGCGGATGCCTTTCTATGCTCGCATTTTGTCAACTCTCGTGTTGTCCATTAAAGATACTATACAGTGGTGCTTGAAAGTTTGTGAAGCCTTTAGAATTTTCTATATTTCTATATAAATATGACCTAAGACATCATGAGATTTTCACACAAGTCCTAAAAGTAGATAAAGAGAACCCGGTTAAACAAGTGACACAAAAATATTATACTTGGTCATTTATTTATTGAGGAAAATGATCCAATATTACATATTAGTGAGTGGCAGAAGTATGTGAACCTCGTTGATTAGCAGTTCTTTTTAAGGTCAGATGTTTTCCATCAATGGGATGACAATCAGGTGTGAGTGGGCACCCTATTTTATTTAAAGAACAGGGATCTATCAAAGTCTGCTCTTCATAACACATGTTTGTGGAAGTGTATCACGGCATGAAAAAAGCAGATTTTTGAGGACCTCAGAAAGAGTTGTTGATGCTCATCAGGCTGGAAAAGGTTACAAATCCATCTCTTAACACAATGGTGTGCATGGCAGGGTTGCAAGGAGAAAGCCACTGCTCTCCAAAAAAACATTGCTGCTCATCTGCAGTTTGCTAAAGATCACATGGACAAGCCAGAAGGCTACTGGAAGAATGTTTTGTGGACGGATGAGACCAAAATAGAACTTCTTGGTTTAAAAGAAAAGTGTTATGTTTGGGGGGAAAGGAAAACATTGCATTCCAGCATAAGAACCTTATCCCACCTGTGAAACATGGTGGTGGTAGTATCACCATGTTTGTGTCTGTTTTGCTGCATCTGGGCCAGGACGACTTGCCATCATTGATGGAACAATGAGTTCTGAATTATATCAGAGAATTCTAAAGGCAAGTGTCAGGACATCTGTCCATGAACTGAATCTCAAGAAAAGGTGGATCATGGCAAGCAAGACAACGACTCTAAGTTACACAAGTCGTTCTACCAAAGAAGGGTTAAAGAAGAATAAAGTAATGTTTTGGAATGGCCAAGTCAAAGTCCTGACCTTAATCCAATTGAAATGTTGTGGGAGGACCTGAAGTGAGCAGTTAATGTGAGGAAACCCATCAACATCCCAGAGCTGAAGCTGTTCTGTACGGAGGAAAGGGCTAAAATTCCTCCAAGCTGGTGTGCAGGACTGATCAACAGTTACAGGAAACGTTTAGTTGCAGTTATTTGCTACACATCAGATACTGAAAGCAAAGATTCAAATACCTTTGCATATCAATTGTAATATTGGATAGTATTTTTGTCTCATTTGTTTAACTGGGTTCTCTTTATCTACTTTTAGGACTTGTGTGAAAATCTGATGATGTTTTAGGTCATATTTATGCAGAAATGTAGAAAATTCTAAAGGTTTCACAAACTTTCAAGCACCACTGTACACACACTTTCAGGCTTTGCTTGTGTGCCAAGTTCAAGTCTATTCCCTCTGCTCCTTTTTTTGCTGTCTGTGTTTGTCTCCACTCTCTGGCCCATCCTGACACGCATGTTTTAGGTCAAAAACTCTTTTTGCTCTTTTGAAAAAGGTTGCCTGAAATATCCAGCCCTAAAGAAGCAGAGCCTCCTTCAAAGGTAAATCAGTTTCTCTACTGGAGTCTCTTTCTCATATTTTCTCCTAAAGTTGTTTTTGGGTTGTCCACAGGTGCAAGAAAATGTCAGGATTGTCACGTTAATTACAACAAAAAAAATTGGTTCTTCATCAGTCATACTAGAAGTCAAGCATATTTTGTTTAAACTAGTTAGCACATGAACAATGTTAACGGTGTCATTGTTTAACAGAACCATTTAATAACCCGCAGAAAATAAAGCAGGAGTATTTAAAGTAATTAATTACCGTATTTTTCGGACCATAAAGCGCACCGGATTATAAGACGCAATATCAACGATCGGCTGCTAACGGATCTATTTTCATACATAAAGCACACCGGGTTATAAGACGCATTAAATGAAACAAAACTCTTAAGTTCCGTCGGAAGCTCAGTTTGGTCTTTACCTGGCGCAGGGCGTCTTCTTGCTTCCTCCACTTCCGTACCATTGATTCGTTAATGTTGAATTCTCTCGCAGCTGCTCTATGTCCATGTTGTACTGCGTGACTGATAGCGTTGTGTTTGAAATCCGCTTCGAAAATGAATGAATGAATGCACGTACCCTAATGCTGAAGCACATACCGTATTACTCCGCTATGCTGCGCACTACGGTTGCCGTGAGCTTCGTAATTTACCAAGGCCGTGCTAAAACATTTTGACAGATTTATGAGCGCTGTGTACCATCTACAATCAGTTCTAGGTCAGAAAGCATAACCAGAATTAATTCATACATTAGACGCACCGCATTTTAAGGCGCACTGTCGATTTTTGAGAATGTTAAAGGATTTTAAGTGCGCCTTATGGTCCGAAAAATACGGTACTGTACATAAAGGTATAAATAGAAATAAAATATTTATAATAAAATAATCAAACAGTCATGAATGGAACTAGAGAAATAGAAGTAATATGTGAATAAGAGTATAGAACAGTAATGATAACTAATATGGAAGTGTCATGTGCCATATTAACTAAACTAACATGAAAAAGTGTCATGTGCATTGATAGTAGGTGCTGTGTAATGTATGGTGCTAATAATGTCCGTCTGGTGCTATGTGAGACTGTCCTGTTGGTGGCTCAGTGTGTCCCGGCACAGGGCTGAGATGTTGTACAATGCAGTCGCTGTTGGTACAAACGATCTCCTGTACTGTTCCATGTCACAGCGGAGCTGTAGAGTCTGTTACTGAAAGTGCTAGACTGTCTGATCAGTAGGCCATGGAGGGGATGTGATGTATTTTCCAGGATAATAGTGAGTTTGTGTCCTCCTTTTCCACCGTCAACTCAAAAACCATCCAGTGGGCAGCCCAACACTGAGTCAGCCTCATGATCAGTTTGTTGAGTTTGTTCTGATGATTCCTCCCCAACAAACTGCTGCATAGAAGATAGCACCAGCTACAACAGACTGGTAGAAGATTGCCAACGTCTTGCTGCACGCATTAAAGGACCCGAGCCTTCTCAGAAAGTAGTCAAGTCAAGTCAAGTCAGATTTATTTATACAGCGCTTTTTACAATGGAGCATTGTCTCAAAGCAACTTTACAAGTTTAGATTATCTCCTAATAACTACGTCCAATCCCAAATTGAGCAAGCCTAGGGCGACAGTGGCAAGGGAAAACTCCCTAGTTCTAGGAGGAAACCTTGGGAGGACCAAGACTCAAAAAGGGACCCAACCTCCTTGGGCGGCGTAGATGATAAATCTAAGAGCAAACTAAAGTCATGGAGTCAAAGTTCGAATAGAATGTGAAGTATTCACATCGACATTAAGTGCTCATCCTCTTCCTTTATACAGCCTCAGTGTTGGCCCTACAGTCTAGTCTGTTGTCGAGCTGGACACCCCATTTCTTGTAGGTGTCCACCAGCTCAACATTCTGTACCATGATGGTAACAGGACTGATCGTGATCCTCTTTTTCCTGAAATCCACCACCGTCTTTTTAATTTTGGCACTGGTCTGACCTGTTCTGGAAGTGAGGTGTGTACAGGGTGAAACGGAAGGAGGAGAGCACAGTTCCCTGTGGTGCCCCAATGTTGCTGACCAGATGACAAGACCAGCAGGTTCCCAGCCACACATACTGGGGTCTTCCAGACATAATCCAAGACCCAGTCGATCAAGGACTTGTCCACCTGTAAGTTCACCATCATCTCCACAAGTATGTAAGGTTGGATTGTGTTGAACAAGAAGTCGAAGAAAGTCATTCTCACAGTGGTGTTGCTACAGTCCAAATGGAAGTGAGCCATCTGCAGTAGATATAATACTCCAATCTGCTGTTGATATGCAAATTGTAAGGGGTCCAGGATAGGGCTGACTTGAGGTGTCAGATGTGACCTTCTTGATGTGGGATGTGAGGGCCACTGGTCTGTAGTCATTGGGAGAGGAAGTGGATGACTTCTTTGGAACAGGAACCGGACACGAAGTTTTCCACGGCACTGGCACCTGCTTTTGATGTAGACTCCGGTTGAAGAGATGTTGGAGAATCCCACATAGCTGAGTGGCACAGATCTCTGGCTGATTCTATACAGTTCGGCACCTTTACCCAGTCATTCAGTTTCTCCAGCTGTCTCTTCACCTGGCTGATTTTCACCTCTAGGTGTGAATGTGGGTCCACACACAATGGGTCATCAGTTGTCTGTTGGGTGATGGGGTGTGAGTACTCCGATGATGGGTCATCAGTCAACGGCTGTATGTTGAGCAGGTGTGAACTGTAGTGTGGGAGGAGTGGAAGTGTGGGGGGTTGCCGCTGTTGGAGGTGGAAGGTGTTGTACTGAACCTGTTAAAAGTAGGTTCATCTTATTGGTTGTGTCCAAACTGCCCCCCACAGTTTGTTGTTTAGGTTTGAAACCAGTGATTTGCTTCATGCCACCCCACACCTCCTTTACATTGTTTTGCTGGAGTCTATCCTCCAGTTTCCTTCTGTAGACATTCTTATTCTCCCTCAGTCTCACCTTCAGCTCCTTCTGCACACTCCTAAGTAATTCTCTATTCTTCATTTTGAAAGCCTGCTTCTTCTTTTATTTATCATTTCCTTCTGGTCCTTGGTGATCCATGGTTTGTTGCTGGGAAAACAGCAAACCTGCCTGACTGGAACAATAGTATCAGAAATTGATATAATCAGTGATCCCGTCAGTAATCTTTTTGAAGTCCTGACCCACTGATTCACACAAGTGATCTCAAAGCAAACCTGCAGAGCCTTCTTTACTTCTGGTGACCACCTCCTGATCGTCTTCTTTGTCACTGGTAGCCTTAAGACCACAGGTCGGTACATCGGAGCTAGTAGAACCAGGTTGTGGTCCGATCTTCAGTAAATATCCTTGACGTTAGGATCCAGCAGATCCAGCACACTCTTCTCCCTGGTTGGACAGTTAAATTGATGGAAGCTTGGTAGAGTTGTGGAGAGTGAGGCATGATTAAAGTCACCTGAAATTGCAATGAAGGATGAATGGATGCTGAGTCTGAAGTTTTAAGATAGCTGTGAGTATGTTGTCACACGCCAGTTCCTCGTTAGCTGTCGGTGGGATGTAAATAACAACAATAATGGCGATTGTGAACTCCCTCGGCAGGTAATACGGAGGTAATCCAACAGTTCGGGCAGCAATGACTCTCCTTCACTGCAGTATGTCCCAGTTTACACCATCTGTTATTAACAAACAGTGCAACTCCTCCACCTTTCCTTTTATTGCTCCGTACAGCGTCTCTGTCTCCTCTCGCTATCTGAAAACCGGGAATCCAAACGTTAGAGTCCGGAGTATCAGCGTGGAGTCATGTCTCAGAAAACCACAGCACACTGCACTCCAGATACTCCCAATGGATTCAATCAGCACGCTCAGTTCATCCACCTTATTTCCAAGAGATCTCGAGTTCCCCATGATGATGGAGGGGATGAAGGGCTTGTAACGTCTCCACTTTTGCCTTTTGTTTAAGTCCAGCTCTGAATCTCTGAACGGTCTCCTTATTTCTTTGGGAATGGTAACAGCAGCAGTGCACGGAGCAGATTTACTAGTTGCTTTCTCTATATTGTTATCCATACCAAAATGAATCCATAATTGTAGGACTATGTGGAAGACATTGCACCTGTTGTTCTGTGTTTCGGGTGTTAAATATGTATGTAATAATGTAAGTGTACTTTTCACATTAACACTTTGACTCCTGCTAATTTTAATCAGTTCATTTATGACCAGTTAAATGTGCTACGATGTACCTCCAAAAATAAGCGTCAAGGAATGGCTAAAATTGGAATGACAGGCAAAGACCTGTTAAAATACAGACCTGTAAAACTTTGCTAGTCAAGTCAGATTTATTTATATAGAGCTTTTTACAATGGAACATTGTCTCAAAGCAACTTTACAATTTTAGATTATCTCCTAATATTTACGTCCAATCCCAAACTGAGCAAGCCTAGGTCGACCGTGGAAAGGAAAACCTCCCTAAGTGTTATGAGGAAGAAACCTTGGGAGGACCAAGACTCAAATGGACCCAACCTCCTTGGGCAGATGATAAATCTAAGAATTAAACTAATTTAGCTAAACTAATAAGCCTTGGAGTCATGGTTCAAATAAAATGTAAAATATGCACATCGGCATTAAGAAGTCCGATACACAGAGTCACTCTAGTGTTCGTGCAGAGGGCCTGAACAGGCAATGACGAAATCAGTAACACAGTAGACTGTCTTGTTAACCAGTCCTAAGGTTCCATTGTCGGTTAGGAAGCTTTACAAAGAGAAAGCCCCACATAGGAAGTAGGCAGCAAGGGCTCTCGCTAGGTAATGAGACAGACCTGATGATCACTCTGTAAAGTGCTGGTGCATTCAGGTCATGATCTCGTTTCGTTCAAGTGCTCTTACATAAATGTTTCATTTGCATTTCTTTAAAAATAAGATGCAAATGCAAACAAAACACTGTACAAAGCACTGTAGAACCCTGCTTCCACACAGCCTACATGTTCGCTTCATTTACAAAGATCGCTTCGCTCCACACTGGTTTCTATTTGATCATGTCATCAAACGTGAAGCTTCTCTTTGGACACTCGCTTGTTTTGCTTCACTCCTGCTTGCCTGTGTACTAATGTGTTCATTACTTGTGATCCTGGTTGCTGCCTTCTGCCCTTTCTGATCCTGGTTGTCGCTTTCGCCCCATGAGTTGCAGACGCAGATTGTGTTTAGCATTTGTGTGTTCTTTGAGGGGGTTATATGTAGTTATTTTCTCTCTTCTCTTTTATTCTGGCATCCCAACCCTATACTGGGATGCAGCATAATACACTACTTTGCTATATGAGTGAATAATACAAGCTGCAACAGAATGCATAAATTACTTTTCAATAATTCAGTAAACACCAAAATACATTGTAGTGATTTACCAGAAGAAAGTTTTTAATACAAAGTATTAATTCTATTAGGTTCGCCTATTAGGAAGCATTGGTTTTGACTGGGTTTTGTAGTGTTTTCTTTTGTTCTTTGCTAATTAAAAGCATTTGTCAAAACTTTGCTCCACGATGAATTTGAAGCAGCTGTTTTATCGTTGAGCAAATGAATGTTTCATTCATGTCTATTTATTTTCCCAGTTGTTTGTGTTTTTGTTCATCTTAACATGATTAGTTTTCATTGATTACTGCTGTGTTATGTTTATATTATTGTACTTATTGTATAGGTTATTGTGCATCTTCCCTAGTAGGTCTGTTATTGTAATATGTAATTACTCAAGAAAAGTTTAATATTCCAATATGATCAGACACTCTTTAAATGTTAGTGTGACATTCTTTCCTAATGTAGTGTGGCATTCATAAAATAAAACAAAATAAACCTTTCATCACAACACAGTAAAGGTTTTTATGTACTTCACACTTGCTAGCAAGCTGTGTCCAATTGGGAGCATGGACCAAAGTCAGGATGCTAGCGAGGCTACATAAAATCAAGAAGTTAGGAAGTTCTGTTATTTTTTTAAATTCTAGCTCACAAATTTAAAGCTTGGTTTACATATTGTGTATGGTCTTATCAGCTGGAAAATCAAATAGAAAGTTTGTTTTAGACCCCTGTCATCACTGTACTTAACAGAAAAGGAAGTTGTCAGATGGACCTGTTGAAGCGGGGGAGGACTATACCAAATTCAACCTTACTGAATTCACCCGAAAAGTGAGTGAGAACAAACATATTTCTACCTTACATGCATTATTACTTTTGTAACATTGCCTGTAGAGACCTATGTCCATTTCCTATGTCCATTTCCATTAGGGGTGTGCGATATGACCATATGAGATTGTGAAGGATTAGAATGCGTCCACGATGTGCCGTCACAGGGAGAATCGTGTTACAATGCACTCTCTATCCACTGCAGTTTCATGCTCATACAAGAGTCTCAAGTTTGTGGTGTTTTTTTTTCCTCAGCCAAAGCACACTATTTGTTAATCCAGGAGGACTGTGTAGCCTAGCGGTTAAGGTACTGGACTATGGACCAAAAGATCCAGAGTTCAAATCCCACCTCTGCCAAGCTGCCACTGTTGGGTCCTTGAGCAAGGCCCTTAACCCACAATTGTTTGGATTGTAAGATTGTAAGTCTCTCTGGATATTTGTAATTGGACAATTGCAAGTTGCTAAAGGCGTCTGCTCAATAATGTAAATGTAAATGTCCCATCCAACAAACATTCACTACGTATGGTGTAAATTTTGAAGTAAACTGCTTAATCAAGTTAGTGTTTGTGACAGTTAAACAGCATCGCGCTATTCTGTCTTGTGTGGAAAGCCTAGTAGGCAATATTTATTCATATCACACACAAGCGGCCCACACGCTGCATATAAGCAGTTCAAGGCACATATTACTGAGCTCATAAACTACTCACTGATCAAATTACAGTTTGTTTCAGGTGACTTTAGTCCCCATAGACTAGCAGTGACTAGGTGTCTGTTAACTCACAATACTTCACTTTCACGTTCTTATCCGCTTAATCCTGGACAATAGCACGTTCAAAACCAGGAGAAAGGAGCAGCTACACTATATGGATCAAAGTAATCGGACATGCCTCTTAATTATTGAATTCAAGTGTTTCTTACAGTCCCATTACAGCCATGCAGTCTGCCTTTACAAACATTTTATGAAATAATGGGATGTAGAATGTGATGCCATTAAAGCTCCTGTGGGTGTAATGTGTAGGTGTCCCAATCATTTTTGTCCATATAGTGTATTTGTAGTGTAGTAATGAAGATATCATAAAATGGTCATTTAAAATATTAATCAAAAAAGATGTTAGTTGAGTGTGTCATGTCACACACATGCTAAAACTGACTGCAGCATTTTACAGCAGAATGTTATAACTTATGTTGGGTTGAATTTACTCCTTCTTACTTGCTTGATATGTGCACGGATGAAAATGTACTTTGGCCAAAGTGGTCTGTTATTCTTTTTTCTTTTAGTGCTATTTTTTTTTTAAATGGGGATATTAATGTGGTTGTACTGTTTAGCAAAATGGTAATAAAAACAAACAAAGAATCGTGATAATATCGAAATCGATCCTGCAAAAAATAAAATAAAACAAAACAAAACAAAAAAAACAATCATATGATATTTTTTGACATATCGCCCACCCCTAATTTCCACCCTTGTTCATCTTTACTCTTTAAAGTGATTTACGGCTGTGAATTTGTGGCTGTTTGAAACATCTGAATCATCTTGTGTTTAATGCTAGCCTCCAAAGAAGCTGACAGCGGCCCAGAAGACTCTTGCTAAAGTGGATAAAACTGGCATGAAGAGCATGGCTACATTCTTTAGCCCTAAGGTCAAGCAGGAGAAAAAGTGAGAGAGAGAGTGTTTGTGTGCGTGTGCATGTTATTTTTGTTTAATAAAGTCTGAAAGGTATACAACTCTTTTGTGATGCAACTGGTGTAAAACTAAATGATCTTTTAGCTTATGCTGAGAGCTGAATAGCAAGACCTAAGGTTTAGGACATTAATTATTTATTTATTTATTTATTTATTTATTTAACTGTTCATTCATTTCATATTTCTGGCAGCTCACTTGTAATGTAGTTCTAGCGTAGGTATTTAATACATACCAAAGGCAGTTCCTCCATTTGCACTAGGACCATGAAGCATTTCAAATAACGTAATTTTCGGACCATAAGGCGCACTTAAAATCCTTTAATTTTCTCAAAAATCGACAGTGCGCCTTAAAATGCGGTGCATCTAATGTATGAATTAATTCTGGTTGTGCTTTCTGACCTAGAACCGATTGTAGATGGTACACGGCGCTCATAAATCTGTCAAAATGTTTTCACACGGTCTTGATCGGTTACAAAGCTTACGGCAACCGTAGTGGATTTCAAACTCAACGCTATCGGTCACGCAGTACAACATGGACATAGAGCAGCTGCGAGAGAATTCAACATTAACGAATCAATGGTACGGAAGTGGAGGAAGCAAGAAGACGCCCTGCGCCAGGTAAAGACCAAACTGAGCTTCCGAGGGAACTTAAGAGTTTTGTTTCATTTAATGCGCCTTATAACCCGGTGCGCTTTATGTATGAAAATAGATCCGCTTAGCAGTCGATCATTGATATTGCGCCTTATAACCCGGTGCGCTTTATAGCCCGAAAAATACGGTACTTATAACTGGTATGGCTCTTAACTGTAAACATGTCTAGGGAAACATTTAAATATGAACTTTACATACAGTGTCCAGCCTGTAAATGTTAATTGAGCATAGTGTGGTAACAAGTGGCAGTATCGTGGTTTTCATTTATTAAATGGTTGCAGTACAGTAACCACACAGCTGTGATGAGAATGTTTTTACTATCAATTATTATTCTAGTATTTTAATTATAAACAAACAAGAATAATGGCAAAAGAGCTTGTGTGCTAAGCAAATCACAACACAACAGCAGCAAATATACTGTGCAAAAGTCTTAGGCATTCTATATTTTTCTATTTATATTCTGCTTATTCTTTATGTTTTAGTGATCAATGCACTTTGTAGCTATACGATTAAAGACTGTAGTCCATCTGTTTCACTACATACTCTGTTCTCTAATGCTCAGGACCACCACAGATCAGGTACTATTCAGGTCGTGGATCATTCTCAGCACTGCAGTGAGACTGATGTTAGTGTGTATTGAGCTGGTATGATTGGGTCAAACATAGCAGTGCTGCTGGAGTTCTGAAATGGTTCGCTCACTGTCCTCTTTATTAGAGATGTTCATATTATTGCTCCACCTTGTAGATGTAAAGTCAGAGACAGTAGCTCATGTGTTGCTGCACAGTTTGTGTTAGTAATCCTCTAAAGCTTAATCATGCTTAGCATGCTGCCTACAGGATGCTGGTGGCTGTACATTTTTGGCTTGGGGACGATTTTCAGTCCAGCAGTGACTCCAAGGTATTCCTACCGGCCAAATCGGGCATCATGCAGGCATGACTGGCCGTGTCTGAGGGAGGGGAGGCCGAGCAGGGAATGGGTCACTGACCCCTGCTAGCCATCCAATGGACTGGTGTCCTGTGTTGGGTGCACTTCTGCTTACACCCAGTGAAATCTAGGATAGGCGGATCCCCCTCTTACATAGAGTAAGGATGAAAAATGTCTTTATCGTTCCAGTGCCCGTGGATGGCAATATACAATGGTGCTTGAAAGTTTGTGAACCCTTTAGAATTTTCTGTATTTCTACATAAATATGATCTACAACATCATCAGATTTTCACACAAGTTCTAAAAGTGGATAAAGAGAACCCAGTTAAACAAATGAGACAAAAATATTATACTTGGCCATTTATTTATTGAGAAAAATGATCCAATATTACCTAATACTGAGTGGCAAAAGTATGTGAACCTTTGCTTTGACTTGGCCAATCCGAAATATTAACTTTATTCTTCTTTAACCATTCTTTGGTAGAACGACTTGTGTGCTTAGGGTCGTTGTCTTGCTGCATGATCCACCTTCTCTTGTGGGCAAAGGTTCACATACTTTTTCCACTCATTAATATGTAATACTGGATCATTTTCTTCAATTAATAAATTACCAAGTATAATATGTTTGTCTCATTTGTTTAACTGGGTTCTCTTTATCTACTTTTAGGACTTGTGTGAAAATTTGATGATGTTTTGGGTCCTATTTATGCAGAAATATAGAAAATTCTAAAGGGTTCACAAATTTTCAAGCCCCACTGTACACTATATAGACAAACGTTTCTGGAGACCCATTCTAATAACTGAGCGCTGTTATGCACTTGTAACACATTCATAATATAAAGTGTACATTTATGGATTCTCTATAGACAAACAGTGGAAGAAGAATGGGTTGTACTGATACCCCAGTGACTCTCAGTATGACACATTAATAGGTTTCTGCTTCTTACAAGTCAGTTCATCAACTTTCTGCCCCGCTGTCCTTAAACAAAGTCCACAGAGAATTGGTTCACCAACTTTGATTGAGAAACTTGGCTTGCACAGAATCTTGACCTCAACTCCATCAGACACCTTAAATGCACTGGAAGGCTAAAAGTGAGCCGGGGACACTATATACAGTGCTGTGCAAAAGTTAAAACTGTTTTAGCAATGATATAATTACCATATATAATGATTTCTCAGTCTCTTTATTAGAATACAAGCAGAAAATACAGGAAATTTGTATGCAGTATTAAAAACTGAAAAAAAAAATCAGAAAAACAGCTTTTACAGGCTACAGTGGCAAGTATTTCGTGTGACTTCCCCTTACACTTGAGAAATACAATTGTTTAACCATTGCTAAAAAAAACAAATATATTGGTGCCCCAAGACAGTTGGACAGTACTATATATTATAAAGGCCTGTGACTGACAGTGGCTCTAAAAATGTATTAGAACTTTTTGTATTAAATGGCGCCCAAAATCCCTAGCAGCGCCACTGTTGCCAGAGTTGATAGGTTAAGCCCTGATTATAACAGATATATAATCATATCTGTAATCATAGTACATTAGTAAAACAAGAACTTTGTTTTGCTAGATAGATGCTATACATTTGCTTAAATCGCTGCTTAACTTACCTCTATAAATGTAAATGTGAGCTGCCATTATTGTGAAACTCCTCAATACAGTATCCTTCCACTGGCACTTTAATCCCTTTGTTAAATCTTTCTCAGCTAAGTCAGGTCTACAGTGGGTAATTCATGAAGCTGGACCAGTGGAGTTTCAAAACCACTTTCCACAATACAGAATTTAACAGGGTGCAAGCAAATCTAAGCACCATTGAATATGAAACCTCATTTAGATGGAATGTAATTTTTTTTTAATAAGTCTGGTATTAATCACAGCCAGCACGTTTGTTATAAACCTTTAAGTGCATGGACGATGTCTTTGTCTTCAGTATATATGGTCAGCAACACCTCCAACATATCATCCAGATGTTAGCCATTATAGAGCTTGCATACCTGCATTACACATTATTCTGCAGAACTGTTTCAAATGCGCAACTCTGAGGCACTGTTGTGGTTGAAACCTGTGGCTCATGATAAAGACATGAGAATCAGTTGCAGTTCTCAACAGAAGTCACAGCGGTTCTGAAACTGTTGTTTGTTGTTTCTGGAAAATTCCATTATTCTAATCTTTCTTCTTAAGACTGGGTTTGAAACGCAGGGTCTGCAATGCACTCTCGACCACTTTAGGCAGGTGTATGGGGTTTCGCTGCAGACGTCTCATGCTACCTGTTGTTCCACCAGCTGCCTTCCTCCAAGCATTTTCATCTTTCCTCAAGTCTGCTTGTTTCAGCTGAGTCTCATTAACAGATGTCCGTCGAGGATCTCGCAGCACCCAGTTAGAGTGAAGATCGTGCTGACATGTACTGGTAGCCACTGTAGAAATGGTGCAATGAGAAATCATGATGAATTATGCTCAGAACTAAGTAAACAAACTGTACTCTACAAAGTAAATAAGTCACCTTTACATACACTTAAAACTTGCTGAATTAATTGAATTTAACATGGGCTGTTACACAGCACCGGTTCTTGTAGCTTCTTACTAATGTTATAGCCTGTCTGTATATCTCATTGTACTGTGCATTCATTAATTATCATATCGACTTAATCCAGTTCAGGGTTGCGGGAAGAGCTGCAGCACAGGGTGTAAACTGGGAAACCAGACAGGGTGCCGATCTAATGCAGGGCACATGTGCACACACATTCTCACAACAGGATAGTTTGAGAGCCCAGCTGACCATGTCTTTGGAAAATGTTAGGAAACCCATGCAGACACGGGGAGAACATGGTAGTAACTAGTAACTGAATCCAGGATCTCTGGAGCTGTGAGTTTTTGAATAATTTGACTACGTTAAAGGTCCAGAGCACTGTTATGTTGTGAAAAGCATGTTGCTGGCACTGTTTTTGTCTGCTTGTGCCCTTAAATGATGGTCTCAATGATGAACATTTCTATCCAAAGAATGTTGTCTTCTAACTGATACGAACGTTTTAGCCCATACAAATCTGTAATTATGAAAATGCTAATTATATACTGTACATGATAGGTAAGACAATGTCCATTTTTTCATACCAATAAAGTCCACATCTTCATGTCCATCATCCACAATTGCTTTTCTGGTGCGCTCTGAATCACAGCTTGCGATCACTTCATCAAAGAACTGCAGAGTGTCCTCTTCGCTGGGTATTTTCGGGGCAGATGGTTGTGGGCTCTCATGCTTTGAAACATAAAAAAGACCAATTCTGCGTTGGTTTTACATAATTTTCAGCAGGCAATTTTAGTAAGCTAATTATAATCACAAATATCTGTCAGTTTATTTTCATGCTCCTCATTTACATGTACAGAATTTAAATATCATGGGGGTCAGTGGTTAATGCTGTTGCATCACAGCTCTGGAGACCCAGGTTTGAGTCCTGGTCCAGCCGCTGCCTGTGTGGATGTTCAATGCCCATATCTACATGGGTTGAGGGAGTGTATGTGGCTGCAATGTACTGGCACCTCTCCAGGAGTGGTTTCCACCTCGCACCTTGTGTTGCTAGTTAGCTTCCCATTCCTCATATTGGAGATCAAAGGTGCATGGAAAATTTAAATCAAATTTAATGTTGGGGGGGATGAGATAAACTTTACAATTTAAAAATTTCTAAGATAAAGATGCTGCCCAGAGTACTGTTGTAGTAAATGTATATATAGGCTACAGGTTTTAGTATGTTCAAACATACCAAGACTGGCCTGTAGATGGCTCACTCCATATGGGCGTAGCTTTCTTAAGTGCAATTAATATGGCATGATCTCATCTAATTGAGAGGAATCATGAAGATGGTTTCAGGATGGATTTACACCATAGTCATTAAATATGTGGTACTGGTCTAACCTCAGAGTCTGCTACATTCATTTTACAAGAAGGTTTTTTTTAGCTTTAAGGACAGCTATAAGAAGAAATACTTCAACGAAAAACCAAACTAAATCAAACTTTTTAAAATCACTTTTGTCAGAATTTCTCAAGGGTTTCCCCAAGGGACTCTCCTACTCTAACACCAAATTCAACACCTGAATTCCATGGTATATGGCCTGTTCTGTGTGGGAGTTTTGTGGTATACACTTTTCTATGTGAGATCTCAAGAAAACAGCAAAACAGTTGGATTTTGAGTAGATCACTGGTCACAATAACACAATAATGTAGGCAGTGTTGCTGGTTTGAACAGTACACTCAAACAAGTATTACCTAGTGTTATAGAGCCAGTGTTAGCTATTTTAAATTCATCCCTTACCTTAGGTTATGTGCCCAAATCCTTTAAGTCTGCCGTTATCAAACCACTGATTAAAAAAGCCAATCTTGACCCTTGAGTGGATATATAATTATAGAGACCAATTTCAAATCTACCGGTTCTGTCCCCAAAAATCTTAGAAAAAGCCGTCTATCAGCAGCTCTGCAGTCACCTCCAAAGGAATGAAAATTTATGAAAACATTTCAGTCTGGCTTCAGGCCCCATCATAGTACTGAAACAGCATTACTTAGGGTACTAAATGACTTGTTAATGTCCTCAGATAAGGGATGTGTTTCTTTTCTTGTTCGGTTAGATTTTAAGTGCAGCATTTGACACTATAGATCATGATGTTTTACTAAAACAGACTAGAAAATACTGTAGGTATTAAGGGATCAGCACTTTCTTGGTTTAAATCCTACTTAACTGACCGGGTACCCATTGTGTTCATATATATAATCTAAGATCCGAAGCTCTCAAAAGTGAAGTATGGCGTGCCTCAGGGGTCAGTGCTTGGCCCGCTTTTTATTCTCTCTGTACATGCTGCCACTAGGCTCAGCTATTCGTAAACATGGCATTAGTTTTCCACTGCTATGCAGATGATATACACAGCTGTACATATCAGCCCAAAACTAATGACAGCCTTACAATCAACAAAAGCGAGAGGGGACTGTGTAAAGGAAATAAAAGACTGGATGTTTATTTAATTTTCTCTTACTTAACCTCAGATAAAAAAACTGAGGTGCTATTAGTGGGACCCAAGGCTGTGAGAGACAGGTTAGCTACATCTATTCCTAATTCTAGATGGCTGTCCAGTATTGCCAGTCCATCTGTAAAAAACGTTAGGGGTCACATTTGATTCAGATCTCTCCTTTGATGCGCACATTAGCAGCAATCAACTCGAAATGCTTTCTTTAATTACGTAATATCGCCTAAACTTAGAAATATCCTCTCTTTTAATGATGCAGAAAAAAAAACTTGTTCATGCATTTATAACCTCAAGGGTTGGATTAATGTAATGCCTTACTTACTGGATGCTCTAGTTAAAATCTATAAATAAACTTCAGTTAGTTCAGAATGCAGCTGCCCGAGTGCTAAACTCGAAACTAGAAAATTTGATCAATATCACTCCTGTTTATCATCACTACAACTGGTTTACCAGTCAAATTTCCGCATTGATTACAAAATACTTCTTTATATAACTTATAAAGCTCTTCTACATGGCCCTGGCCCCACATTATCTGAGTGACCTCTTAGAGTTTTACAATCCAACTCGTCTACTTCGTTCGCAGGGTACAGGACTTCTTTTAGTTCCTAGAATTAAAAAAGTCACAGCAGGGGGAAAGGCTTTCTCATACATGGCCCCCCAACTATGGAATAAACTTCCCACTTTCGTTCGAGACTCAGACACTCTCCAAAATTTTAAGTCTAGGCTAAAGACATACCTATTTGCTCAGTCTTTTGACTAGATTTAGACCAGGATGCATGGCTTGGGTCACTGGGGCCGAAGTCTGGAGTCATGTCTGGCCTGCCTGCCTTGTCCGTTAACCGGGAGTGTCGGGTGGGCGGTCTGGCTGAACTGGGCTTCGGTCCTCTTGATCTTGACTCGTGCATCCTTGCCTTAGACCAAGGGCAGAGCTGGGGGTTCATAGTCAAAGAGTCTTATGGTGATCAGAGACGTTGGGTTGCTGTCTTCTGCCTCCTGTGAGGTTTCCGATGTCTCATGTGATCCCTCTTGGCTGTGTTACCTACCAGTTCTCCTCTTTCTAGCTATGCTGTAGCTATGCTGCTATAGCTTAATGCTGCCGGGGTCTCATGCTACACTTGGCATAAGTGATTGACATGGCATCAGTGATTGTTAAGTAAAACACTGTGATGCTCTTAATCAATAAACTAATTACATTTTCTGTTTTCTCTCCGAGCTGTGTTCCGGAAGTTCCGGCCCCACACATGATGTTCATCTGATGGAGCTCCACTCAAGCTGCTTCCGTCATCAGCTCCAGCCCCATCATACCCGGGCCACTTAATGTCGATGTGCTTTAATTCACATTTTATTCGACCATGACTCCATGACTTTAGTTTCGCTCTTAGATTTATCATCATACCTGGGCCCATTGATGTCGATGTGCATACTTCACATTCTATTTGAACTTTGACTCCATGACTTAATTCGCTCTTAGATTTATATCATCTACGCCGGCCCAAGGAGGTTGGGTCCCTTTTTGAGTCTTGGTCCTCCCAAGGTTTCTTCCTAGAACTAGGGAGTTTTCCTTGCCACTGTCGCCCCCGGGTTTGCTCAATTTGTGATTGGACGTAGTTATTAGTAGATAATCTAAACTTGTAAAGTTGCTTTGAGACAATCTTCCATTGTAAAAAGCGCTATATAAAAACAAACATACAAACAAAAAAAAAAAACATTGTTTAGAATCAACTAGTTAATAGCCAATAGTAATGGCTTTTGTCTAAATGGGGCATTTGGATTTAATGGCCAGCCAAATAGTTTTTGGAACTCCTGGTTGTAAAAGTGAAACCATTACACTAAAAACATTCTTTACCAAATCTTACGTGCGTTTACCACTGGTCAATGACGATGTGCATCATCAGTCCGCACGCTCTCACCTGCGCGTCATGACGATGTGGAGGCTGTGGCGCTGGCTTCTTCTTGTTCGAGGCTTCCTCTTTCTGTTCGCTGTGCTTCAGGTCGTTCACGTTCTTAGTGTATCGTCGCCTCAGCTCGACCAATTCCTGCAGATACTGCAAGCACTCCTGGTTTTGAGAGTAAAGCCACACGTGCTCCTCTCGGCTGTGGTAGTAGCAGAGCGCCGTGCCGGACTGCACACTGACCGCACTCACACTCCGCTTCAGCGTGGACTCCCACTGACTCTTCTCACTCACCGTAAGCATGGAGGCGCTGCGCACCAACCTGACCGTGCACGCGCTGTGGTAGTCCTCCCGCGCCCGAGAGCTGCGATTTGGCTTAAAAACCGCATTGATTTTCTTGAACATCCTCGTGATCAGTGTGTACAGGTCCTACGCGTGTAACCAGCAAGCCATGCTCTCAATATCCCAGTCCATTCCCTCTTTCAGTAGACGTTTCCTATTAAGAACGCATCAGTTACAAAGACATGTAGGTTACAGGAAGCAGATGAAAAATGATAAGACTTGCTTTTAAGCATCCTTTCCGACTAACTGCCATTTCCCCTTGGCGTTGTTGTGGGACTCAGCCATGGCAACCGGCTGCGTAACTCTAAACCAAACTTGAATAATGGAACAGCGACACATATTAAGCTACAGATAAACAGGCACTGGCTTCATATGACAACAAATGTTTATTACTCAGTAAAATACCAAAAATATACACGTAGAAACCCAGTTTCTAGTTACAGTCATGCATTTTGTGTCCACACTTATTTGGTTTGTACACTGTTGTGCTAGCCCACATATTAACTGACAAAGGCACACAGCTCACCCCACACTGGACACATAATTTTGCCTATAGTGGGCCCTTAATTTATTTGAATGGGCAGCACTGAGCTAACCCACAGATAACCTGATGCAGGTCTTCTGTGAATAGGAGCACCTTTCAAACCCCCATGGAGCTAGTGTTCGAGGCCACTCCTGAAGCAGAAGTGACCTTTTCCTCCCAAATTCCAAAAACATGCGTTAGGTTGATTGGTCACTCTAAACTGTGTTGATATAACCTTGTGTTTGTCCTTCTTATTGTCTTTGATGCCATTGTGACATTAAATAAACTAATAAACAAACAAACAACAAATTATCTCTCTAAATATAAATATATACTCACCAGACAACAAAATAGTCACCTGTGACTGAAACACTGAAATGTACCTAGAGTGGTGCTTGAAAGTTTGTGAACCCTTTAGAATTTTCTATATTTCTGCATAAACATGACCTAAAACGTCATGAGATTCTCACACAAGTCCTAAAAGTAGATAAAGATAACCCAGTTAATAAAAAATTATTTTAAAAATATTATATTTGGTCATTTATTTACTGAGGAAAATTACTCTTTTTTAACCATTCTGTGGTAGAACGACTTGTGTGCTTAGGGTCGCTGTCTTGCTGCATGATCCACCTTCTCTTGAGATTCAGTTGAACAGATGTCCTGACATTTTCGTTTAGAATTTTCTGATATAATTCAGAATTCACTGTTCCATCAATGATGGCAAGTCGTCCTGGCCCAGATGCAGCAAAACAGGACCAAACCATGATACTACCACCACCATGTTTCACAGATGGGATAAGGTTCTTATGCTGGAATGCAGTGTTTTCCTTTCTCCAAACATAACACTTTTCTTTTAAACCAAGAAGTTCTATTTTGGTCTCATCTGTCCACAAAACCTTCTTCCAATAGCCTTCTGGCTTGTCCACATGATCTTTAGCAAACTGCAGAGGAGCAGCAATGTTCTTTTTGGAGAGCAGTGGCTTTCTCCTTACAACCCTGCCATGAACACCATTGTTGTTCAATGTTCTTCTGATGGTGGACTCATGAACATTAACAGTAGCCAATGTGAGAGAGGCCTTCAGTTGCTTAGAAGTTAGCCTGGGGTCCTCTGTGATCTTGCCAACTATTACACGCTTTGCTCTTGGAGTGATTTTTGTTGCTCGACCACTCCTGGGGAGGGTAACAATGGTCTTGAATTTCCTCCATTTGCAGTCCATCTGTCTGACTGTGGATTGGTGGAGTCCAAACTCTTTAGAGATGGTTTTATAACCTTTTCCAGCCTGATAAGAACAACTCTTTTTCTGAGGTCGTCAGAAATCTCCTTTGTTTGTGCCATGATACACTTCCACAAACATGTTGTGAAGATCCCAGTTCTTTAAATAAAACAGGGTGCCCAATCACACCTGATTGTCATTACATGGATCAAAACACCTGATTCTAATTTCACCTTCAAATTAACTGCTAATCCTAGAAGTACACATACTTTTGCCACTCACTGATATCTAATTTTGGGTCATTTTCCTCAATAAATAAATAACCAAGTATAACATTTTTGTCTAATTTCTTTAACTGGGTTCTCTTTATCTACTTTTGGAACTTGTGTGAAAATCTGATGATGTTTGAGGTCATATTTATGCAGCAGTATAGAAAATTCTAAAGGGTTCACAAACTTTCAAGCACCACTGTAATAGCTGTTATGACAATACTGAATGATTTGGATATGCCAGAAAGTATAGTGTCCACGACTTACTCTAGTGTAACACAGTTTTTAATCTAGAGAGTTTATGAAACTTGTTTTCCATCAAAACTGGTTGAAAATGGCAGAATAGAACATTAAACATCCTCCCCAATACTAGCCATGTTTCTAACATCTATAAAGAGACAGGACTTCCCCCTGGTCTGGTAGAAGCTCACCCACAGAGTGCACACAAATTCCTGGGACTTCCCTGCCTGTGGACTCTTGCCAAACTGCACGGGGTTCCCAGTCGATTTGATTGACTAGAGTGTAGGTTAGCGCAGACAAGTGATGTTTTTCTATGTGGTATACTGTGTGTTATACTGTGTAAATACTGCTAGTCATCAGCCAATCATATATCAGAAACTCAGTGGATTTAGGGTCTACTTTTTTAGTCAAACCAAACATCAGCATGGGGAAGAAAGGTGACTTAAGTGACTTTGAATGTGGTCTGGTTATTGGTGCTAGAGGGGCCGGTATTTCTGTAACTGCTTATCTACTGGGATTTTCATCCACAGCCATCTCTAGGGTTTACAGAGAATGGTCTGAAAAAGAGAAAATATCCAGTGAGCATGATATCTCGGAGTGAATATGCCTTGATGCCAGAGATCAGAAGAGAATGGCCAAACTGATTGGTGCTGATAGAAAGGCAAAAGTAATTCAAATAACCACTCGTTATAACGGAAGAGCATCTCTGAATGCACAACATGTCGAATCTTGAAGCAGATGGACTATAGCAGCAGATGACCACACCAGGTACCACTTTTGTCAGCTAAGAACAGGCAACTGAAGCTACAATTTGCACAAGCACACCAAAATTTGGCAATAGAAATTGGACAAATGTTGCCTGGTCAGAGTCTTGATTTCTGCTGTGACATTCGGATGGTAGGGTAAACAACATGACAACATGGACCCATCCTGCCTTATGTCAATGCTTCAGGCTGGTGGTGGTGCTATATGGTATGGCAGATATATTCTTGGAACACTTTGAGCCCCTTAATACCAGTTGAGCCCCATTTAAATGCCCCAGCATACCCGAGTATTGATGCTAACCATTTCCACCCTTTATAACCACAGTCTACTATCTTCTGATGGCTATATCCAGCAAGATATCATGCCATGTCACAAAGCTCAAATCATCTTAAACTGGTTTCCTGAACATTACGATGAGTTCACTGTACTCAAATGGTTTCTACAGTCACCAGATCTCAATCCAGTAAATCTCCTTTGGAATGTGGTGGAATGAGAGATTCGTATCAGGGATGTGCAGCTGACAAATCTGTGTGGACCAGAATCTCTGAAGAATGTTTCCAGCACCTTGTTGAATCTATGCCACAAAAAATTAAGGCAATTAAGACAGAAAGAGGAATTTCTGTACCAACTGTACCAAAGTGTACTTAAGAGAACTGACAACAGAGGTCTGATTAAATTGATTGACATTTTTTACAATTACAATTAAATAGTTTTTCACTCAGTAAGTTAAATTGGTTAAATTTAATATTATGTAAATTTAATAATTGTTATTTTTTTAAGTCATGTGTAGAAGGAGTCAAAGGTAAAGGCATGTTTCAGTTAAAGCACTATTCAAAGCTAATTTATAGAGGAATGATGACTGCAAAATTATATGTCTGCAGGTGAAAAACTGGGGAATATTCTTTGACTGAATATTGAGAAACTTGGTTATTACGTTGAAACTGAAATTAATTTCTTCCTCTTCTCAGATAGACCGTTGTGCTATGTAGCGGATATGCAGGTTTTTTTTGTTTTTTTTAGTTACAACAGGTGCAAGAAATCTTATATAATGGCTACATGACAAGGAATATCTTGGTTTTTGATATTATGATACTTATTAATCAAATTAATTTGTATTTGTACTAGTAATGAATACATACTATAAAATATCTATTTAAAGTATTTTGTCCATGCTTCCTCCAAAGATTAGGTATGTTAAAAGAGATTGTGTGGTTGTATGTATATATATATATATATATAAAACCACACACACACTTTATTGCAAAGACTTTAAATTAAGACCATTTCTGAAAATCTGAAAATTAAGACCATTTGCATACTGCACAACCTTGACAAACAGTAATTTCACTTCCTCACTCAGGGCTGAATATAATCTGCAGCCATGACCGTTAAACTTTCACTCCATCTCTCATGGTACATCAAGGCAGATATATCTAGAAAAGGATTATATAATTGGTGAGCCCTACACAGCATTACTCTGGAAAGACCTGGAAAATAAGGTAAGCTTGAAGCTTGAAGCTCAGTTTGCAATAAGAGTGATTGTGTGTGTTACAGTACTGTAAGACATAATTTTCACTTTGCATATTCTTTTTGTGTGTGCATCCTGAGTAGATATGCTGTGTGAAAGCAGTCTTTGGCGCGTGGTAATTTGCTCCAATGCGGAAAGTGTGGATTCTCCCACATGCCCCTCTGTCATTGCTCCTACATCTCCTCCACTTACTTCCAAATTGACAGTGGATTCTCAGACTTCAGTCAATTCCTCTTCCAACTCCATCAAAGAGCTCCAATCACAGGATCATGAATTCCAGCTTCCATCTACAGCACACCTGCAACGTCTTTCTCCAGGTATGGGCATCCCTGGGAGGGTCCCATCTCCAGTAGCTGAGGCCTTCCTGGTGCCCCCCAGTTGCCAGAGCATATGCCAGCACTACAGTGACCTACACATTGCTGGTGGTCAAGTAATGCCTCTCAGTTCCAGTGTAGGGGATCCTCCGGGGAGTTTCTTGCAAGACCTTAACCCTGGACCATTCTTACTTTCTAAAGATGTTCCTTTCCCCTCCCTCCTTCCTCCTGCACCCCCCGAACATGAAAATTCCAGACGTTGGAGGGAGGGAAGTGGCCGTGAACGTCCCTCTCTGTTGCCAGATGGTATTCCCCTCTCTAACTCTGAGCTGAATGGCTATTTGGAAAGGAAGCTGCTGGAGCTGTACACAGAGTATATGACTGAGGGTCCAAGGATGGCCTCAGAGCTGGAGCAGATCACATTGCAGTTAAGCCAAGAGCACAAGCTGGAGACAGCCAAGGCCAAAGACATGGTGCTCAGCTGCTTGCTGAGAGTCACCAGCAGCCATCAATCCAGCGAGATCAGCACCCCATTGCTGCAGATCTCCACCCTGACAAAGTCAGGAAGATAAAGCATGCATCTAACGGTGTTAATAAATGCATATTGTGCATTTAGCCTTATTAAACCACACAATATACACATATCACTGTTTGTCTTGAACTACATTTAATACGTGGTTAATACAGCTCTTCAGGTCTTAAGATGATATGGCAGTTTAATACTTGGTACAGAAGCGAAAATAGATAAGTACACAGTGTGAAGTATAAAAATCTGTTGGAAAATAAATAGATATTGTATGTAGCATGTGTGTAAGAGGTGGGAACTGCTCCCACCCAACTCGGGTGTGAATGTGTAATGTAAAGATGATGTGGAGAATCAAGCAAAAGTGAAGAGACTGTGTGTCCTGTTACCCTAACTCTATTGATAGGCAGAAGAAAGTCTGACATGCGTATCATGTGGGAATATGAAGTGTCCTAGCACTTGTTTTTTATAACCCCAAATCAGAAAATGTTGGGACGGTATGGAAAATGCAAATAAACAATATATGCAGTGTCCCTTACATGTCCTTTGACTTTTATTTCATTGTATGAACCCAAGAAATTTCATGTTTTTGTCTAGTCAACTTCATTTCATTTGTTAATAAACATCCATTTCTGCAGTTCAGGCCTGCAACACATTTGAAAAAATCTGGGACTGGGCAATTTCGGTCTAGTAATAAAGAAAAATATGCTGTGATTTCAACAGGTGATTATAATCATGAATTTATACAAAAGCAGTATCCACTAAAGGCTGAGTCTTTGAGGAGTAAAGATGGACAGACGATCTCCAGTTTATCAATGTGTCATCAATTGACACTCAACAATTCAAGTTATCTGGAAGAACTTCAGTGCATAAAGGGCAAGGGCACAAGCCTAAACTGAAGAGGCATGATCTCTGATTCTTCAGACAGCAGTGCATCAAGAATGGTCATTCATCAATAGCTGATAGAACCACATGGGCAAACCTTTATCAAGCACTAAATACAGGGTTACATTCACAAATGGCACCTAAAATGTTAATATGCAAAAAAGAAGCCTTATGTTAACCATGTCCAGCTGTGTCGACTTCTCTGGGTTCTGAGGCATCTAGGATGGATCATCACACAGTGGAAACGTGTACTGTGGTCAGACCAATCAGTATTCCAGATATATTCCAGATTATATAGAAAAAGTTAGGACTGAAATATGTAAATCCCTTCCGGTCTTTCTTTGAGGAACACTGTTTTCAACATTTCAATAATTTTCATTTGTTGATAATCTGGAGATCCTCTGCCCATCTTTACTCCTCAAAGACACGTTTCGTGGATACTGCTTTTGTACCAAATCATGATTATAATCACTTGTTTGAAATCACATCATTAATATATACGTTTTTAACATATTACCTTTTTCCTAGCCCTAAAATGTTCCTATATTTTATTAGCATCCATACCATCCCAACTTTTTCTGTTTTCGGGTTGTAATTATCATGAGACAAGTAAACAGTTGCTGAGGAGATTTAACATAAAAATTTCCAGATAGATTGATTACTTATTCTCTCTCTCTCTCTCTCTCTCTCTCTCTCTCTCTCTCTCTCTCTCTCCTGCTACACTTGACTAGAACAGCATAAAGTGTTATGTGTACTTGAATAAATCTAGAGAGAGTTCTGACACACACCTTCCAAAGAGTTCAACTTTTATCTCGTCAGTCAGTTGCTCAGCAGTGGTTTTTCTGTTGGAACTCTACCATGCAGGCCATTTTTGCCCAGTCTTTTTCTTATGGTCGAGGCATTGATACTTACCTTAACTGATACAAGTGAGGCCTGCAGTTCTTTGGACGTTGTTGTGGGGTCTTTTGTGACCTATTCATCGCTGCGCTCTTGGGGTAATTTTGGTCGGCCGGCCACTCCTGGGAAGGTTCACCACTGTTCCCTGTTTTTGCCATTTGTGGATAATGGCTCTCACTGTGGTTCGCTGGAGTCCCAAAGCTTTAGAAATGTCTTTATAACCCTTTCCAGACAGATAGATCTCAATTACTTTCTTTCTCAATTGTTCCTGAATTTCTTTGGATCTCAGCTTTTAAGGATCTGTCAGTGTAAGTTAGGTCCTGATTGAGAACAGGTGTGGCAATAATCAGGCACCTTCATTTACAGACTGCATTTTGTGTTTACTTGTGTTGTCTTTGACTCATATTTAAATTGGTTTGATGTTCTGAAACACTTAAGTGTGACAAACATGCAAAAAAAAAAAAAGAAAAAAAAAAAGGAAATTAGGAAGGGGCCAAAACAAAATGTACCCATCATTAGAAAAGTGGTCTCAAAGGAAACCTTATTTTTAGAGTAGTCCTGAATGGTCCTGAAAAGTATGGTCAGATCTTGTTTATCATTTTCCCGGTGTTTCAGAGGTAATCCATAAAACTGAACAATGCTATCGCACTGCTAATATTACAAAACCCACCGATCTGCTCTATGATGCGTGTTGCACTAGAGACAGCCAAGCTGGTAAACTCGCCAAGAATGATGCACTGCCGCCGCCTAGTGTTTCTTTTAAATACCCCCAAATCGATTACACACATGGTGCCAAGACAGGGAAAATTTAAATACTGTACTGTGCTAGCGATAGTTGATAGATACCATGCACTCTCAGCCGCGGTGACGTCACGTGCACCCTCAGAAATATGCGCAGTCAGTTTTGCTTATGAAAGGGTTTTATTTGATCAGCAAATACATTAAATAAGTGAAAAATAAAGACATAAAATAAGTGAGTGCAAAGTGAAACTTCAGCCACTGAGGTGAACGCAGCTTGAGGCTGTGTCTGAAATCACACCCATAGAATGATACAATATACGTAATGTATTAATATTACAATAATAAAAATAATATAACCTATCAAGCTACTTCATATTCTTCTTCTTTTGGGTTTATGGTGATTGACATACTGTATTGGTGCATTATCGTCACCTACTGGACTGGATTACATGCATAACGGTTAAAACGTAGACTGTATATACAGTCTATGGATTTATGCCCCCAAACAGACAATTCGAGGGAACGGATTATTAAATTGAAGGAACAGTTTAAGTTTCTACAAACTTTTTTCCACCTTGATAATTCGGGGCTTCGTCATTTTCTTTGCTGTGATCATCAAACCTTTGCTCTATTTACTTCCATTAAGTTCCCGTATAACTACCTGCCTCCATTATATATCCCTTTTTACAACACGTTTTGTTTTTTCTCATCAAACCAAAGGAAAGATAGCGGACAGTCGTTAGATACATTTCACTACAAGTTCACAAGTGCCTTGTATAATTGTGCATGTGACAAATAAATCTGAATCTGAGGACATCCTTAAGGTAGTTTTAATATTCCACATCCCTGTATGATTATTGAATTTCATTAAATCTGCAGGACAAAGTTAAGTTTCCATTCACTCTAACTTTCATATATAACCTTGTATAAATTGTAGATTACATGTGATTTACTTCATTCTGTACAAATATGAAGTTACATTGTAAAAGATCTTGAGCTCTGTAAAAAACTCTATTCTCAATGTAGCCTCCACACTATTCGACTACATTCATGTATATATTGGAAAGTATTACATAAAACTATGTCTGAGGTCCAGTGTGAAGTGTCCTCAGTCTGTGATGGTGTGGAGTGCCATGTCATCTGCTGGTGTTGGTTTTATCATAGTTCAAAATAGTTCATTTATAAGTTCAAAATAAATGCAGCCATCTACCAGGAGATATCCTTTTCCAGCAGTACTTAGCACTGCTAAGCACTGACCATAATATTACTGTGCTTGATCGGTCGTCCAGCTCTCCGGACCTGAACCCCAAAGACAGTCTTTGGGGTATTGTGAAGAGAAAGATGAGAAACACCTGACCCAGCAAGATAAACGAGCTGAAGGCCACTATCAAAGTAACTTGAGCTTTAATAAGATCTTACAGCAGTGCCACAGGTTGATTTCCTCCATGCCATTCTGCACTGATGCAGTAATTCATGGTAAACGAGCTAAAACCAAATACAAAGTGTACAAATTGAAGTACTTGTAAGACGTTGGACAGTTCTGTATTGTACATTCTTGTCTGTTTGATCAGATGAAATATTGTAATAATTTGAGATACTGGATTTCGAGATTTTCTTGGGCTATAAACCATTTGGGTCAAAAGTCAAACAACAAAGGGCTTTAAATACAGTTTGTCACTTTAAATGTATTTAAATACTGTATACTGTAGCATTAACAACATAGAACTTAAAATCATTAACAAGATATAACTTTTTAACTTTATATTTTAGTTCAGTATCTTTGGTGGCTATACAGTGGGGCAAAAAAGTATTTAGTCTCCTACTTGAAAGATGAGAGCGGTCTGAAATTTTCATTATAGGTACACTTCAACTATGAGAGACAAAATGAGAAAAAATATCCAGGAAATCACAATGTAGGATTTTTGAAGAATTTAATTGTAAATAATGGTGAAAAATAAGTATTTGGTCACCCACAAACAAGCAAGATTTCTGGCTTTCACAGACCTGTAACTTCTTCTTTAAGAAGCTCTTCTGTCCTCAACTCGTTACCTGTATTAATGGCACCTGTTTGACCTCATTATCTGTATAAAAGACACTTGTCCACAGCCTCAAACAGTCAGACTCCAAACTCAACCATGGCCAAGACCAAAGAGCAGTTGAAGGACACCAGGTTGAAAATTTTTGGAGACCTGCACCAGGCTGGGAAGAGTGAATCTACAATAGGCAAGCAGGTGGGAGCAATTGTAAGAAAATGGAAGACATACAAGACCATTGATAATCTCCCTCGATCTGGGGCCCCACGCAAGATCTCATCCCGTGGGGTCAAAATGATCATGAGAACAGTGAGGAAAAAATCCCAGAACTACACGGAGGGACCTGATGAATGACCTGCAGAGAGCTGGGACCAAAGTAACAAAGGCTACCATCAGTAACACACTACGCCGAGAGGGACTCAGATCCTGTAGTGCCAGGCATGTCCCCCTGCTTAAGCCAGTACATGTCCAGGCCAGTCTGAAGTTTGCCAGAGAGCATATGGATGATCCAGAAGAGAATTGGGAGAACATCATGTGGTCAGATGAAAGCAAAATAAAACTTTTGGAGGAATGGGTCAAATACCAGCTACAGTGTGTACAAACCTGGTGAAAACTTACAGGAAACGTTTGACCTCTGTCATTGCCAACAAAGGTTATGTTACAAAGTATTGAGCTGAACGTTTGTTATTGACCAATGATTTACAGTTAAATTCTTTAAAAATCCTACAATGTGATTTCCTGGATTTTTTTCCCATTTTGTCTCTCAAGTAGGAGAACTTGCACAATCAGTGGCTGACTAAATACTCTTTTGCCACACTGTATAGAGGACATGTGTCTAAGTGTTGAGAAAAGTTGAGAAAAGTGACTACTGCAGAAATTTAACAGAGAAAAACCTGTTTTATTGACGTATTTATCGCTCCATCTAACAAGACGTCTGAAAGGCTGACATTAGCAAGCTAGCTAACAGCTATCTAGACATTGTCAACAAAACCTTATTATGAATAATAAGATAACAATTTGTGAATCTAACATTCAAAAAACAACACAAATGTATACAGTAATATTGCTGTCTAAATGTATCGTTATTCACAAACAACTATTACGAATCATTCACTTAAAGCTACCATATTCCTTTCTCTTTTTCAATAAACGTCAACAAACGATACGTATTTCCCATTCCTGTCTGAGAGTGCACTGACGTCATGAATAGGCTGGCAGTGCATGTGGGGTTGAGAGTGCATGTCTGCAGCCAGACCCCTCTCATAGATTCTCCAAATGGGATTGAGACTTTCCCTTGCTCTAAGGAAAATTCAGAGGCTACAGATGATATATAGAAAAATAACAGCAGCAAAACTTCCTAACATGCTAGAACTCAAAATTCTACAAGCCTTGGAATCAGTAACCACCGACCATCCCACAATAGTAGAAATTCTTACCAAAGCAAACGTTCAATGGAAGCAACAGTACTAAATCACTCTCTGTTGGATACCAGGTCATTGCAGGATCACAGGAAATGAACATGCAGATAGGATGGCTAAAAGTCCAAACATGAAAGAAATCAGCAAGTGCTACATCCCATCACTAGACTATCCTGGACATATCTGGAAACAAATATTTGCTCAATGTTACATGTCAGATCAGGTACACCTCTGCCAGTTTTTCTTTTCCATGGCCCAGACATTCTATAATATTACTAAAAAGATTTTCCTGGCTGTATGTAAGAAGATAGTTGTAACACTTTCTAACGATGTGTTACAACACACCTCACCCCTGTCAGCCTTGTTTAGTTGAACTAGTGGTTTGAAATTAGAAGGAGAACATTAATTACATTTTGCCTGGTAAACTACAATTTAATCTAACATACGCCATATGATAAGTAAACTACAGTCTTTGTAAAAAAAAGGGGATTATGGGATTGGAAGAACTGAAATGATCATATTAATTCTACTTTATCTCCGATTGGTCGAACTGGTGGTGATGATATCCTGCCCACCTTACAACAATACGTGGTCTCCCCTACTGTGTTTTGGGGAAATGGATGTAGTGTTTATATATAAGCATTCACTTTGGATATATATATATATATATTTATTTATTTATTTATTTATTTATTTATTTGTTTGACAACGTCTTAAAGGAATTTAGTAATTTCGTTGGATAAGTCTCTGTCAATAGGTTTATCATCAGGCCGTTGGATGGCAGTATGACAAAGCCAAAGAGACTGCACTAGTCATGAAGAAAAGCCATCATGGCACTATCTCAAAAAGCATTTCATGTACTTCATAGGTGCACTACATACAGTGCACAATAATGATGTCTACACTCTACGTAGCGCACTGTGTGTCAACTACTGTGTCATTTGGGATTCAGGAAATGAACGAGGGCGCTGTATTTTGAGGGAAATGTTAGTACGACTAGACTGTTTCAATATATCAGTGTTAGTTTTTTATTTTATGAAGGAATTACAAAGTTAATGTGGTCGGACGTTATGAAATATTCGTTCATATATGTATAGTTAGTTGGAGTCGTCTACAAGCAACTGGAATCAGAATTTAGGTATTGTTTTACAATGTCTTTCCTCACAAACTCTTAATAGTGAAAGTAATGCTAAATAATTAAAGTCATTGTGTACCGTACAGCTGATCTTAGTCTCCCAATTTTGTATTTATTATGGTCCATGAAGCACAAAGAGTAATAATTAATTGAGTAAATAATTCACGATTCTCCAAAAAGAAAGCGAGACCGGAGCACTGTAAATAATCTAAAACTCGGTGGTAAAAATCTACTGTATGACACGCTGTGACCTGCCTATGAATTTCAACCGTGTGGTCATGAGTTAAGCTGTCGTGTCGTTTATCTTATTTTGTGTATAATTGTATTTATAACTCCTGATTTATGAGCTTATAGAGGTAACAGCTTATTTTGCGTATCTCCTTACTCTGAGCATTTAGCGGACACCCTTATCCAGAGCGACTTACAATCGATACTATCTTACAATCCAAGATCCAACAGTGGCAGCTTGGCAGAGGTGGGATTTGAACCCTGGACCTTCTGGTCCATAGTCCAGTACCTTAACTGCTAGGCCACCACAGTCCCAAATCTAGTAGAAAGCCTAGTGATGAGGGAGTTATGAAAATAGTTTCATTTTTTGTTACATATAATAATTGGCGCCATTCTCAGCTGAAACATTAAATGAATGTAATGATGATAGAAACACAAGTATTAGATGCATCACCACAGCATCGCTTTCAGAAGTGTTTTCGGAAAGAATGGGACAAAATAACACCTGAAACACTTCACTCGGTATCTTCGGTGCCAAAATGTCTTTTAAGTGTTGTGAGACTGAATGGCAACACTACAAATTGGTAAATGCTTTACCATCCCAACTTCTTTTTTTTTTAATGTGTTGCAGGCTTGAAATGCAGGAGTAGATGTATATTAACAAATGAAATGAAGTTGACAAGACAAAACATGAAATATCTTTAGTTCATCCTGTCAGCAATGGAATAAAAGGAAAAACAAATGTTTATTTATTAGTATTTTCCATACTGTCGTAACTTTTTCTGATTTGAGATTGTACAATATTTTGCATACTGTAACTTATGCTGGTAAGCAGTTTTTCTGCTTATAGTCATATTCACAGCTTGCTTCCTTTTTGATACAGTTGTGAAGTAATATCACAAAAATAATCGCGAATATAGTTTTAATGGTTTATTTGACAGACTATGGTTTGGCAAATAAGATGAGGAAACCCCATACCCTGTCTTTTGGTGAAGGCTGAATACACTACATGAAACAAACAATCCAAAAAAATGAGTATACATATAGAGTTTGATGCTGTCTTTGATGTTGCCGCAGCAACGCCTCTGAGAAGGCTTTCCACTAGATTTTAGAATATGACTGTGAGGTTGGGGACTGATGTTGGACAGTACGTGCTGACTCACTGGCTACATTTATATGAAGGCTTTTTACAATCCAGATGAAATCGTTCTGATTGCAGATGGAACTGACTGACTGACAGATTCAGACTGAATCTTTTTTCGGACCATTCTCTGTAAATTTTAGAGATGGTAGTGCTTGAAAATCTCAGTAGATCAGCAGTTTCTGAAACACTCAGTCCAGCCTGTCTAGCACCAACAACCATACCATGTTCAAAGTCACTTAAATTACCTTTCCTCCCCATTCTGATGCTCAGTTTGAGCAAAATCAGGCTACTGCCATAGGTATCTCAGTCTCCTCATATAAACCCCATAGAAAACATGTAGGGTGAGCTAAAGTGGAGAATGCAGAAGTGAGGACCTATGGGCCTGGATGATCTGCAGACCCTGCATGAAGTAAATGAGGTATTGCATAGTGAAATACCTCTTGGAAAAGTGTTGTTTTAATGGCAAAGGGGGGTTGTACAAAGTGTTCTATGCAAGGGTGCCAAGGATTCATATATTAAAAAAAAATGTTTTTTTGATGAGGGATTTGTTTTGACTCATCTTCACCAGGGTTTCCAGTAATTGTAGAGCCACTGTCTATTTCCCAAATACTTTGTTGAACAGATGATTATTGGATGGTGTTGAGGTCAGGGCTCTGTTCAAGCTAGTCAAGTTTTCCACTAAGATTTTCAAACAGTTTAAGGACTTTGTTTTATGAGGACAAGTAGAAATCTATAAAAGTGTCATAATGAGAGTCACTGTGCTCTTCAGTAAAACCAATGTACAGCCACTGTTTGTCTGTAGAGATTGCATGCGTATCAATATTATGTTATGAACATGTCAGAACTAAGTGTGACTGGTACAGATCTCACCTTTGCCCATATATTGTAAGTTAGGGCTGGGCGGTATGGACAAAAATTGGTATCACGTTATTTTAAAAGATTTTACCGGTTTCACATTATATCACGGTATGTTTGTCCTGGGGGGATTGTTGGAGGGATAACGGGCTTTTATATAGGCTTACTCTACTGTCAGGACTGTGTGTATATACGTATTTATTAGAGATTCATCGAATGTTCCGTTAGAAAAAATATAGCAGGGGCTGCTGGCTTGTGCCCGACTTTGCGCTGTTGCAAAGCTTTAGCCTCTTTTGACTTTGTTTAATTTGTCAACCTCTGCATATTCAGCGGGGTGATGCTGTTTTAAACGTCTTATTAAATCCGTTATTCCGATCGTTTTCGGAATTGATCGTTCACGGCTTATTTTCGCCATGTATGTAATCCAAACATCACGCTTCCATGCCGGAGACATGGTTGTGTTTAAAACGGATAATAAAGCCCTTAGTAGTCTCCCTAGTCCATCAATCAGTCATGCGGTATTTAGGGAGCCTATGTAGTTGAGTAGCTAAGTAACACTCAAAACACAGACGATGCATATAACGCTTCCGCACCTTGACGCTGACGCATCATGTCAGAAACCAAACCCTTAAACATCTCTTAAACAAACCCTCGAGTGCCTGAAACTTTTAATTATGAACTGATCTGAACTGAATTATGAATTAATTTAGTAAAAGCACTGTGCTGTTCATGTGTGATTGACCACCGCGGTCAAGCTATCCGCGTTTTAAAGATTCACGGTCAAGCCATCCGCACTTTAAATCCGAATGCTCCTATATACGCGATATGACGGTATTGCGCTGCTCGCTACTGGCTGACGCTGCTTAAGCGCAGAGAAACAGACTAACATGTTTTTAACAGTTTTGATAGACTTTACTATTTTTTTTGGTGTAGAAACCCACATTTGCTAAATATATAAGTACGAAATATATTTTCATAATTGAATAGGTTTACTTGCATTATTAGAATAATTATTATTAGAATAAAACAATTATATATTTAAAACTACCCATAATGCCAAAACCATT